>JAASFO010000399.1:0-22613 GCA_023333815.1 Globisporangium recalcitrans
ACTCGGAGCAGTCGCCGAGACTCTTGATGAGGATCACGGCGTTGATGACCGCGACGATCGGGATGAAGAGGAACGCGAAGATGCGCGTCCAGCTGCGCCTGTGCAGCAGGATCTCGAGCGCGAGCGCGATCGGCACGAGGTACGGCACAATGCTGTAGAAGACAAGCACGACATCCCAGAAGCCGAGGGGCGACGACGGGATGCTGATGCCGATGAAGCTGGAGCTGCACGGACCGCGCGCGCAGCGGATCGAGTCATCGCCGCACACGTCGCAGCATTCTTCCGAAGACGAGCAGCTCAGCAGTTCGTTTGACGATGCTCCTACTGCTGAAGCGAGCGACGCGGCTAGTATTGCGCTCATGAGGAGCCGCACATGGCGCGTAGCTGCTGGTGGTGCCATCGAGCGAGGTTTGTCGTTGTGCGCTTCTGCAGTTGCCTTGAAAGTCGAGTTGAAGAGATCTTGAAAAGGAAAAGCCATTCACCGATTTCTCCCACGTGAGTGGACAAATGTCAGCTATCTTCGTTCTTATGGCCAATAAAACCGCGTCTTCGATGTTGCTTTGTCAGTCCACTTCGCACAGCTGTCTGTTCGACGCGAAGCAAGGTGCAGTGATGCTGATATCGCTGCCATTCTTGACGCGATTCTCGATTGGGATCTGCAGTTTTGCTCGCTTGATGAGCACGATGCTTCTGACGGATGGATGGATGATACTGCAGCCATGTTGCTGTGAGCTCGCGTGTCACAACAAACCAACAGGATGGCTTCAAAAGAATCATGGTGCTCAAATGCTTTGATTGCTCCGCGCCACTTATATAAGATACAGAAGTCGATACAAACTAATGACGCTGTCCGACAGGCGGTGTCAAGGGAATCTGCGCGTACACCTGCACCTCTTCGCCTTCTTTCGTCAGTCCCGACTCCAGCGTCTCCGCTGAGTTTGACGTCGTCCCTGGTGAGGAAGACGAGGTCAGCGGCTTGCGGTGGAAATCATTCAGAATGACAACCTTGAAGCGGCCGTGCGCCAACCATTTCGACACGCGATCCAGTCGCCTGGCGAGCACGAAGCGCAGCACACAGAAGTAGACGATCCCGATCACAACGCCGTTTGCACTGCCGATGCCGATCTGCAGCGATGTGTGGTCGCCCAGGTAGTAGCGGCTGTAGGGCACTGGTGTGCAGATCAACAAATTGAAGAACGTCACGATCGCTCTCTTGCGCAGCGACCACTGCTTGCCCACACCCAGCGCGGTCTCGAGCAGCAACCAGAGACAGAACCCGACCGCGTTCGTCGTGTGCCCCGACGGCATCCCCGTGCTCTTGATGCACGAACCGCACGGCCGCGCGCACTCGGAGCAGTGGCCGAGGCTCTTCACCAGGATCGACGACGTGAGGATCGACACGATCGGGATGAAAAACCAGCAGAACACGCGCGACCAGCTGCGCTTGCACACGAGCGCGACCGTGATCGCGACGAACGCGAGGTACGGCACCATGCTGTAGATCGAGAACACGATGTCCCAGAAGCTGGGCGAGTCGGTCGGCAAGCTGAAGCTGAAGAGCTTCTTGGTCCAAAAGTTGGTGGAGCACGGCCCGCGCGTGCAGCGGATCGAGTCGGAGCCGCACAGGTCGCAGCACTCGCCAGGCGAGAAGCAGCTCGGCGGCTCAGAGTCGTCGTCGTCATCTGCTGCTGCGAGTGTAGCCGCCAGCGCGCTCGTGAGCAGCCACGCCGCGAGCACTGCGACTGCTGGGGATGGCGTTCCAGTCGAGCGGAGAAGCTTCATGGGAGAAGTGGGCCGAGTGTGTGTGCGTGTCTGTGGGGGGTTTGTGGTTGATTGCCGAATGTGGAGGAGCGAGGAGTGGTCTTCCTTCGCCTTTGCGTTCAGCGACGGATGGCGCGTGTTGATGAATTCACGCAGGTGTTCTTCCGATGTGTTTATGCGGCGTGATCAGCAGCGTGTCAGCGCCATAATCCGCTCGTTGAGGCACATTCCTGCATTCACAAATCCGTGCATGTTGTCGCACAGTCGATTTTGTCGCAGGAAAGCAAACTTGGAAGAGAGAGATGTCAGTAAACCTGGACAGTTGATGGCAATGATGACGCGCAGCGTCCTTTCACGCCTCGTTTGTGCCAACTAATGAGAAGAAAAAAAGAATCCCGAAACTTGAACCTAAACTGTACATGGGAAGCGCCAATGAGAGACTGAATGTGAGCGAGAGAGTGCTTCTCCGAGCGTGTTTTCTACGCACAGATTATGGCGTGATTTCCAGTGAGTGTGCTTCACAACTGCACATTTCTTTCTCTCGTCAGACTATACTATCAGCCAATCGCTGACGCTTGCATTTACTCCATCCAATCAAGATCGCTATCCGCTTCGCCTTCTATCCAATCACTGGCAGCTGAACTGGATGTTTATCGCAGCTAATCTTTCTGATGAAAGCCCTGTTTGATGACGTTTGCACTGAATTGGGACGACTGCAGTAAAATCCACACATCCTCTCAACAAAACAAACGAGTGCCGCACTCTCAAAGCGACACAACGAGATTTGTGGCACGCCACCCAGCTGCGATGACGCCTCGCTCCACGGCACCACCGCCCACCGCAGCGCAAACAGCACGCCGCCATGTGCGACTCGTCGTGAGCGCGCTGCTGGTGGTTTCGCTGACCTCAACCGCGTCAGCGGCAGAGACACTGAGCTGCTCGTCGTCGGAAGAATGCTGCGACGTGTGCGGCGATGACTCGATCCGCTGCGCGCGCGGTCCGTGCAGCTCCAGCTTCATCACCAAGGGCTTCTTCAGCATCAGCATGCCTACCGACTCTGTTGGCTTCTGGGACGTCGTGTTCACGATCTACGGTATGGTGCCGTACCTCGTGCCGATCGCGCTCGCGCTCGAGATCCTGCTGCACAGGCGCAGCTGGACGCGCATCTTCGCGTTCCTCTTCATCCCGATCGTCGCAGTCATCAACGCCGTGATCCTCGTCAAGAGTCTCGGCGACTGCTCCGAGTGCGCGCGACCGTGCGGTGCGTGCGTCGTCAGCAAGGGGATGCCGTCGGGTCACGCGACGAACGCGATCGGACTCTGTCTCTGGATCATTCTGGAAAGCTTCCTCGGTATTGGCAAGCAATGGTATCTGCGCAAGAAAGTGGTGGTGGTGCTCGGCAGCGTGCTGCTCTTCGTGCCTGTGCCGTACAGTCGCGTGTACCTGGGCGACCACACGTCGCTGCAAGTGGGAATCGGGAGCGCGGACGGGGTCGTGTTTGGTCTCGCCTACTTTTGCGTTCTGCGCTTTCTGATCGCGAAGAGATTGGATCGCGCGTCGCAGTGGTTCGCGCGAGGGAGGTTCCCGATCACTGTCGTGAATGACTTTAGTGGGAAGTCAGCGTCGTTGCCGACGTCGTCGTCGCCATCGTCTGAAAGCGTGGAGACTGGGCTTGTCGATCAAGACGCGGAATATACCCAGGCTCCCGTGACTCCGTCTGTGTGATCTTGCTATGAGAGATACAATATACTCTGCATTGATGCATTTTGCGATGTTATCCATTGTATGCGGTCGTTGTCGTAGTCATTGAGCTCCCACGCTCTGTCTGAATGAATGATCTCTGACATCGCCGTTGTGTGTGAACAAAAGCTAGGCGTCTAAGCAACGATTTGTTGCCAGTGAGGAGTTTGGGTGTCAAGATCGTCCTGAGCTATTGGACGCGAGCGTTTTGCGCAAATACATGTCCAGCTGCAGGTAGATCGATCGATCGTTCGACGATTCGCGTGCCAGCAGCGACGACGCACAAAACGCGCATGGCACATCCATCAGTCTACCACTCCATCCGTATACTGTTTTGCATCCAAGCAAAGCGCTCGCTGTCAACAGCTCTTTCAAGTCACACCACCTTGTGTCCCACATATGAGTCGCTTCATGGCAAAATGGTGTTTCTGAAGTCATGTTGTCCACAAAATGTCAACGAAAGCTATTGGCTGAAAGTCTGCATTGACTCATTTGTGCATCCATTTCACGAATCCAAGATCAATGCAAATGCCAATCAACCTGATGCAGTCAGCACAGAGTGGGAACCGTCACTGACAATCGAGCATCAGTCAATCACTCAGTACCAACACGCAACTGGGAGCGTGCACCAGGCAGAGAGCGTAGAAAGCCTAGTTGCTGTACGTCGGGTGGTTCTGCTTCTTGAGCGCCGCGAGCTCCACGTCGTCTTCGAGACGAGGCGAAGGCTCGAAGGAGAAATCGTTTTCAATGACGATCGGGAAGTAACGGAGGTTTGCCAGCCACCGCGACGCGCCGTCAAGCTTCCTGCTGAGAACTGAGCGCACGATCACAAAGTAGAGCACTGCGAAGACGGCGCCGTCGATGGCGCCGATCACGATCTGCAGCAGGGTGTGGTCGCCCAAGTACACGCGGCTGTAGGGAACAGGCAGGAAGAGCAGCATGTTCGCGAGCGTGACGTGGATCTGTGTGCGCTTGGACCAGTTCTGGCCGACACCGAGCATGTAGCGAATCGTGCTTCTTGCTGTGGATGCCAATTGAATTGTGATTGATATGAAATTGCTGCCTGTCATTTGCTTCGACAGCAACGAATGCAGATGACTAATTACTTCGAAATGACTAGTTACCTCCAGATGAGTCACTACACTTAATGACTCACCAGAGAGATGAGTCACTATACATAGTGACTCACCAGCGATGACGTGTGCAAAGCTGAAAACAACCCTACAGAGCAGCGTCTCGAGCAAAACCCAGAGGCACATGCCGAGCGAGTTGGCCGAGTGGCCAGACGGGAACCCCTTGCTGCCCAGACACGTGCCGCACGGACGCATGCAGTCCTCACAGTCGCCAAACGCCTTGACGAGGATCGCCGTGTTGATCGCCGCGATGATCGGGATCAGCATGAACGCAAACACGCGCGTCCACGTGCGCTTGACGAGGATGAGCTCCAGTGCGAGCACCACGGGCACGAGCGACGGCACCATGCCGTACGCCACGAACACGACGTCCCAGACGCTGGCGAAGTGCAGCGGCAGACTGATGAAGAAGAAGCCCTTGGTGATGACGTTCGAGCTGCATGGACCGCGCGCGCAGCGGTACGAGTCGTCCCCGCAGACGTCGCAGCATTCCTCCGGCGTGGCGCAGTGCACCTTGGTCGATGATGAGGCGGTCGTCAGCGCGAAGAGGCACGCTGCGGCGACGAAGAGCCACAAGGCGGTGCGTGGAGAGACTGGGACTCGCTTCATGGTGTTCAGTGCGTGCGTGCACTGCACACTAGGAGCAGCTCTCTCGCACGCTTGGCGTATTCGCGAGTGTGGCCATGGGGCGAGCTGCGAGGCTCCCCTTCATTGAGAGAGGTCTGTTGCTGTGGTGGTGGCGATTGCATCAAGAAGGCTCAGATGATTGATTATGGTGCTGATGTGTTTGGTGACATCGCGATTCCGTTTTGATCCTTTGGCTATCTGTGATTCGCTAGAATGAAGCAGTCGCTCGCATTCTATTGGACGGAAATGCTAGTCTCTCTGATTGGCTGGAAGAAATGAGGTTCCGAATCGAAAGCTGAGAACTCGCCTTCTCAGAATCAGGTTGAAGCGGAGCATTTGCAGTTGCTGTTTCGAGAGTGAAACGTGTGAGTGCAGAAGCCGCAACGGATCGGGGCAAATGCAGTCTGAGGTAACGACGCCACGACCAGCACTGCAAGCGTGTGCATCACGCACAGAGTGAGTCGCATTGGTCGCTAGGATGTCGCTGGGCGGTCTGATCCCCATTGGTGGTGGCGGCGCGAATGCCAAGAGAGCGAGCGACTTCACAGGCGGTCTCATCTCCATCTCTGGCTCTGCGAAGAGCGGCGGCATGGGTGACGTCGACATGTCGGACTTTGACGTCGACGATCTGCTCATGGACAACACCCCAGCTACCAGCAGCAGCAGATCCAAGCTCAAGGTGTCGTCGCTGTCGTCCAAAGACAAGAAGAAGAAGAGCAGCAGCAGCGGTGGTGGCAGCAGCAAGTCCAAGGACAAGGACAAGTCCAACAAGAAAAAGAAGAAAAAGGACTCGATCTCGGCGTTTGGCGACGACGACAGCGCCGACAACTTCGACACGAGCGAGAACGACTGGGGAAGTACCAGCAAATCGAAAGGCAAGAGCAAATGGGACGACGACTCGGCGGAGTTTGGATCAGCAGTAGCACCAGTCAAGAAGAAGAACAATCTGGACGCAGAGTTTGCGAAGATGTTGGGATTAGCGGACGATTTTGGGGGAGGAGGAGATGGCGGCGCAGACAGCTCCATGCCTGGAGGTGAGGACGACGTCGGTGGCTTTGACAATGACAATGGTAAGCCCACAGTGGCGTCGTCGTACTCGGGTGTTGGAGCGAAAGGTGGAGCACGAGACACTGTGAGTGAGCTTCTTGGGGACTTTGACAGCAAAGGCGACGACACTGCGCCATCCTCGTTTAGCTACGAGCCTCGAGTCCGCGGCGGTGGGAGAGCGAAAGAGACAGCTGGGATCTCTGGTTTCTCCGACGACGGAGGTGGAGTTGATGCAGCTCCTGATCGAAGCTATCGAGACCCATTTGCAAGTTCGAAGACTACAACTGAAGACGAGAAAGATGCGGGTGGGCTGAGCGCGTCGTTTTTCCAGAGCGACACCGGTCGAGCGAAGCGAGAGGGCGGAGACGACAATGCGTTTGGAGATGACTCTTCGCTCTCGTTTCTGTCGATGACGACGACCGAGCGACGCGGAGGACGAGGAGGTGGGCGGCGTGGTGGAGGTGAGCGAGCAGCTGTTGAAGATCCATTTGCTTCTATTGCAAGGAGCAGTGGTGGTGGTGGTGGCATCTTCGGATCTGCGGGGGAAGGGACGAGAGAGGTGATTCTGCGAAACCTGCAAAACCAAACTCTCGCACCGTTTCTTTTCACGACGATGACGACGAAACGAGAAGCAGTCCCCGGACCGTCTCGGCAGTTTTGGCAAGAAAGCAAGAGACGAGCCAGTTTCTCAATCAGAGCAACGCGGGGATAGTCAGGAGGGCTCCAGTCGCACGACTGCTTCACCTTCTCCGGTTGACGAGAAGCCAACTGTGAAGCAGTCGGCGAAGAAAACCAGCGGATTGGAGGACATCTCGAGCGCGAGAGACAGTCTTCTGATGGGTTTGTTCCCAGAATCGCCACCGAAACCACAAGAGTGCAGACGCCGGAGCAACACACCTCCCACATTGCCGACTAAAGGAGAAACGCGAACTCTCGGTTCAGCAGACAAGGATGAATCGTATTCGCCAGTGAGAAAACCATCGACGTCGCCACAGAACTCGCCATCGCGAGCAGGCGAGCAGCAAAGTCCGAGTCGCACTACTGCCAGCAACCTTGTTTCCATTGCAACAGGGAACGACGCGCAGCAGCCGCAGGCATCGCCTGGGAGAGCCAAGACCCTGGCGTCGCCCTCTGCGAGCAGCATCAAAGAAACCGACTTTGAACAGTCCAAGGACAGTTTGCTTGAAGAACTGCTCTCACCCAGTGGCGGCTCGAAATCGCCGGCTTCGTCGCCTTTCAATGGCAGCAATAGCGACAAACAGCGTCGAAACTCGTACTCGCAATCGTTGAAGGTGACAAAGAGGAGAGTGTGGGCGAGAACCTTCAGCATCACCACCGTATGTCTTCCGCTGCATCATCTCCATCTCGGTCTCCTGCGAGAAGGGCTGCAAACGAGGCACCAGCAACGCGAGAAGACACAAATGTGAGTGCTGCATCCTCGCCGCAAGAGAGGGGATCTTCACAGCCAGCATCAGCCAAGAAGAACCCACGTGGGAGCTCAGAATCTGGTGAGCGCTCTCCTGTTGGTCGTGGTGACAGCAAACGAGCAGGGTCGTCATCGCCATCACCGCCACCAGCTCAAGATATCGATGCTCGGGACAGAATCCCAAGCGTGTTGCTAGAAGAGTCGCTGAAGAAGCGCGAAGAAGAGCTTCGTGTGGAGTCGGAAGCTGCGAGAGTGACTCTCGTCGCAACGCATGACGGTGAGATCGCGAGACTGAACGCCATGATCGCTGAACTGACCCAGCAGCTTCACGACGAGAGATGCAAAAATCAGACGCTGGTGGCTGAGAGCATGCAGCTCCAAGCGAAAACCAAGCTTTTGAGCAGGAAAATCAACTGTTCCTCTCGCAAATCTCGAATTTACAGGCTGAGAAGAACCAGCTGCAGCAGGATCTCCACTCCGTTCAGTCTCAGCGCGCGCTCTGTGCAACGCAGAGCGCGCTTTTCCAGTCCGAGCGAGCAGGTTTCCTGAATCAGGTGAAGAACTTGGAGGAGCAGAGCCGGCAATTGCTGCACCAACTGAACCAGGAGAAACAGGACCGCCAGGCAACGCAGCTGCGCTTCACGAGCTCCCAGCAGGAGAAAGAACAGGAAGCCCAGTTGCAACAGCAAAAGGAGTCGCACCAGATGAGCAAACTCTCCCAGCAACTGCAGACGTCGCTCGTGAGTCTGAGGATGCTGCAGGAGCAGGTCGTGGACGAAGAGATCGCGAAGCACGAAGTCGAGAACGAGTCGTGTTTGCGCATGATCACATCGCTCGAGACGAGTTCTCGGAAATGCGCCAAGCAGACCGAGGAAGAGTGCTTCCGGCTCGCGAGTTTGCTCAGTGACCTAGAGACGACACTGCGCCACTACCGCCAGAACCACTTGGAGGAGAAAGAGCGTTTGCGGCAAGAGCAGCTGCGCTTGAATGTGCTCGCGACGCATTTCCAGGCTCAGACGACCGTGATGCACGAGAAAGCGGATGCAAACACCCAGATGCTCGCGCAGCACTTCACGTCGTCGATGCAGGACGCGCGTGTAGCCGAGTCGCGCCTCGCTGTGCGCAGACAGAACCTCGAGGACGAAGAGAAGCAGCTTTACGACGAGCGCACGCACTTTGCAGTCTACCGCGAAGAGTTTCTGCAGCAGCAGGCAAGAGAAGCTCGGGAAATGCAGAGCGAGCGCCTGAAACTATACAAGAGGTGGCAAGAGCTGCAGCGCGAGCGCGACGACTTGGACGACGTGATCGCGTCCCACGAAGAGGAGTTCCAGCATTTGCAGGAGCAGAAGCGCGACTTGGAGCAAGAGAAGGAAAACATCGAGTACAGAGCGATGCAGGTCGCCGACATGGCGAGGAAGTTCGAGAGCTTGACACAGCAGCTGCTTGCCAGGGAAGAAGAGATTGCGAAGGAGAAAGAGGAGATCGACAAGTGGAAGCACGAATTTGTTTCGAAGCAGCAACTCGTTGCCAGCGAGAAGCAAAAGCTCGACGAGCGCGAGCTGCGGCTGCACAGCCAGCTCAAGCAGATGGAGAAGTCGCGACGACGCCTGAACGATCAACGCAAACATCACTTGACTTTGAGCGCAACCGCTGCGGGGAAACCCCAGTCACATTCCACACAGACCAACAACCCGTTGGCGGTGCACGATTTGGAGCAGGCAAAGCAGCGCTTGATGGAGTACACGCGCTGCATGGGACGTGTCAGTGGTAATGCCAACAACAATCCACCTGCACCTGTCGACAACAACAGCAGATGGCGGACAGCTGTTGCATCAAGCGGTTCAGGCTCACCAAGCAACAGCAATCAGGTGCTCGACGGCGATGGTTCGAACTGGTCGTCTCCACAATGTCGACGAGTCAGTTGCGATGCAAACGCGCAGCCCCGACCATTCACGCCGAATGCGGATCCGTCCGTGTGGAACGATCCACCGGGTCTGTCGTCGTCGTTCCGGCAAGTGGTCGAGGAGAACTGGAAGAAGCGCGAGTGGAACCTCGACGTCGCGGACGCAGCGCTGCACAAAGAGCGCATGTGGATCAACTGCATCGGTCTCGACACCACGCTGTCTGCTTCTGCCTGCTCGTCACGCCAGCAGCAGCAATATCGTACCCCAGAGCCAAATGTGAAATCTTCGAGTGTGCAGAAAGCACCGATCCCCAGCACAAAGCACAATCAGCAGCGGCAACAACAACAGCAGCATTCGATTACGACTCGCCAGACGCGATCCACGCTGCCACCTCCACAGTCACTACGGCAACCGGCAAAGCGCTCCGTGACCATCGACTTGTAGCATATTCGCAGCTGGGGGCGTTGAGGAAAGTGGGGCGTTGGCAAGCAAACCTTTGATTCGCTATCTCTCTCTTTTTCTCTCTCTCTTTTCTAACTTAGGCACGGCAGTTCTCAATGTCAAACACGATGATGTCCGTGGCGCCGATCTCGTGGAGCTGGTCCATGATCTCGGACACGTCGCGGCGCTCGACCATGGCCGAGACGCTGTAGTCGCCGCCCGTGAGCGTGTTGACTGTCGGAGACTTGCGGCCCGGAGTGATCTTCTTCGCGGCTTCTAACAGCCCGTGGGCGATGTTGTACGTCACCATCTTGTACTTCGTGGCCGTGATGTACCCCAGGAAGCGGCGGTGGATCTTCTCGACGAGCTTCTGGCGCTTCGTGTTCGGGTTCGAGATCAGCACGGCTTCCGTGTTGAGGATCGTCGAGACGAGCTCGAGACCCGCCGCCTTCATGGTCGTGCCGGTCTCCACGAGATCGACGATGCCGTCCGCCAAGCCGAGTCCGCACGCCGCCTCGACCGAGCCCGAGACGTACTTGATCTTGGTCTTTGGCACGCCGTCGACCTCGAACTGCTTGAAGTACTCCTCCGTGATCTCTGGGAACGACGTGACAATGCGCTTGCCCGCGAGCTGCGAC
The DNA here is from genome assembly GCA_023333815.1 of Globisporangium recalcitrans. Classification (NCBI taxonomy): domain Eukaryota; phylum Oomycota; class Peronosporomycetes; order Pythiales; family Pythiaceae; genus Globisporangium; species Globisporangium recalcitrans. Next base: position 10,718 of record JAASFO010000399.1, read on the forward strand.
GCCGACGTGATGCCGTCCTTCACTGGCGCTTGCACGCCCAAGCGGCACTTGCCAAAGCCGAGCTTCATGAGCTCCACGACATTCGTCTTCGACTCGGCGACGATGTCCTGGCCGGTGATGCCGATGTCCAAGTTACCTTCGCCGACGTACGTGGCGATGTCCGACGCTGGCAGGAACACGAGCGTCACTGGCAGGCTCGTGCAGAGCGCAATGTCCACGCGGGATGGCTGCACAATAAACGACAAGAGGCAAAGAGAGAGAGAGAGCAACAGCGTGAGTCAGTCATGCAGCCAGCAGTGAGTGCGCATTCAGGCAACAGACAGCTGCTGCAACAAGGCAGTGCACGTACGCGGTAGTACTCGAGTCCGGCGCCTTCGAGGAGCTTGAGGATCTTGTCGTGCAGACGACCCTTCTTGGGCACGGCGAAGAGCAGGTTGTCGTCCGAGGAGGAAGCCATCGCGAGTCTCTGGTTGCTGTTTGGGCTGGGGACGAGTGCGCAACAAGCGGCGGATTGTAGAATGCTGGCGGCTGCGTCAGTGTGCGAGCGTGCGTGCGAGCTTGCGTGCAGAGAAGGAGGACAAGGCGTGCTCGCGCAAACGTGTGAGCGAGCGCGATGACGCAATTAGAATGCAAGAGAAGCGAGCTCAGCTTTCCAATCCTTTCCTTTCGCTAGATTAGTGACCTCCACATTCGTGTGAATGCGATTCGGCAGATTTCGGACTCTTCTCAGAGCTTTCAAGCGCTTTGATTCGATGAAAGTGAGCATTTGCGCCAATCACCTCTAGTGGATGTTAAGCCACAAGCATTTTCTGAACACGCTAGAAATGAGGATTCTCGAAACAGCACCAGCCCTGAAGTGGGTTACTTTTTGTGACGCGCTTCACATTTGTGCTGCATCAAGGTCGCTCCACTTTTGAGACTTGCTTACTTCAGGGTCGCCTCCTTTCGACAAAATGCATGCTGCCAGATAGTGAACACTAGGGACAAAGGCAACATGAACGAGTCCGAGTTCCGCCGCACGCTTGAGCGCTTCCCGGTCGTGCGCAAGAAGACGTACGCGCGCGTGGAATGGAACTCTCTGGTGTGTTTTATACTGCGCTGTCGACGCGACTGCTAGAGTTGCTCTCGTGTGTGCGCGTGTGGCTGTCAACTCACAAAGTGCTGACTGATGGATACGCTTTTTCTTTTTGTGTGTTTGTGTGTGTTTTCTCTCTCTTGATGATGCTGCAGTACGACACAGACGCCAGCCAGACGACCATCACATCGCTCAACGATGACAGCCAGCGTACGTGGATGTAGATGTTTATGGCGGTAGTGGTCTCTGCGCTGTGCTCACTGCTCTTTATTGCTGCATGATAGCGAGCTCGATCCACGCCACGGACTCGCTGCGTGACGCCATGGGCAAGTTCCTCGACTCGTACTTCTCCGCGCAGGAGATCGTCAAGATCCAGAGAGAATTCGAGAAGGTGCGTGCGTGTGTGTGTGTGTGTGCACAAGCGTGAATAATTCCATGGCGTGGAAGTATGTGCTTTGTATTTCTCAACGAATCGTTTATCGTAACTCGTATAATTGCTGCAGGCGCAGAGCGATTTCCTCGCCGAACTCTGCCTGGAAGACGTGAACGACCTCTGCGCGCAGTTCGTGACGAAAGAATAAGTGTCAGCGCACAATACCAGCGAAAAGTGTTCGAGTGGCTGGTTCGTTGGGGTTTATAAAATGGACAAGATTGATACGCGGAGCTCTATTCGTTCTGCGTCGCGAGCTCGTGCCGCTTCCGGAATGCGCGACTCTGCTCGGTATTCAAGAAAGGCGACGTGCTCCAGGAGATCACGAGCGTGCGCAGCTGGTCGGTCGTGATGTCGAACGAGATCATGTCCAGCAGCGCCTCCTATTTGGTTGCGCAAAGAGCGATGAGCAAAAGCGCATTTAGTTCATGGCGACAACCGATCGCCAATGCTATAGGCATAAGCACACGCACCACGTGTTGGTACTCAGCTTCGTACGCGGCGAGTTCGTGTCCGATGAACTGGTAGTAGTCGATCGGAGCCAACGCGAGTGACCCTGGCGCTGCATCCCCATCTCCACCCTTGCTTGGTGCTGCTGCTAACACTGGACAAAAGACACACCACACAAATAAATCGCGTCAGACGCACGCGCATGCACACACCTACTTGCATGCAGCGCGCCTCTTCCTCCATGTTCACGCACCTAATTGCCGAGCCTTGAGGTGGAGGTCGCACATTTCCTGGAGCAGCTCTTCAAAGTCGTGTTTGAGCTCCTTCACTTGCGCGAAGAGATCTTCCGCCAGCAGTGGGTCCATCTGCGAGTTGCCCCCCAATCCCGTGAGCGCCGTCATGAGCGGGTCATTAGCACTAGTTGAAGTGGCGCTGCTGTTATCGTCTTCAGAAGACGCTGCCAGCTCGTCTCGACAGGCGTTGAGCGCCGTCTGGAAACCCTCGAGCAGCGCGATGCCCGCGCGCTCCTTCTCGTACCACTGCGAGCTCTTGCTCTGCATCGCCACGAAGAGCTCCGCTGTGCGATTGCTGCTTCTGCTGCTTCTGCTGCTGGCGTCATCATTGGTGGAAGAGGACGCCACAGCCACAGCAGGCTTCTTCTTGGCCATGATGACTCTTGAACAGGCGAGTCAGTTTGTCAATCAAACGAGCTGGCAATGCTCAGCTGCCCAATTCGCACCTAATGTGCTCACATGCAGGTAAAAACCCCTCTCTATTCGCACTTTCGTACTTATGGGACTCTGCACTTAGATCCGATCCCATAAAGTGCGATTCTGATCGTCAACAGCAGGATCAGTTTCCACGTGGACAACAGGAGCAAGACTCATCCAAGATGCGTCTCCGTGTCGCGCTGCTGCTGAGCCTCTGCGTGTGCCTCTTGCTGCTCGCGCTGCAGCCGCGAGTGAGTGACGGCAAGAAGACGAAGAAGCAGAGAAGCACCCCCGTCCCTGCGGCTACACCTGAGGAGGAAGCGCCAAGTCCCGCCCCCACCAAGAGCGCGCGCGATGACGACCCGGTGATCAAGACCGTGCGCAAGCTGCGCAACACGGCGATGCGCCACATGGACAAGAAGGAGTACGAGCAGGGGATCGAGATGATCCGCGAGGCGATCGCCAAGATGCACGACCGCGTGTTCGGCGAGACGCGCGCGAGCATCGTGGACCCGAAGGAGCAGTCGATGGACGCGGCGTACTACGCGCAGCTGCTCAGCGACTACGGCACGATGCTCATCCGCGACCGCCAGTTCGACGAAGCAGTCGATGTCCTGGAGGATGCGACGGCGATGACGAAGAAGATCTTTGGCGACAGCCACCCGTCGTATGGACTCGCGATCCGCAGTCTCGCCGAGGCGTACATGGCGAAGAAGGAGTACCGCAAGGCGATCGGCAACTACAAGACGCTGCGCCGCCACGTGAAACTCGGACTCGGCGTCACCCACGAAGCGTACATGGATGCGAGTCTGCGCATCGGCGAAGCCTACAAGCAGCTGGGCGACATGAAGCGCGCGCTGAAGGTGTACAAGAAAGTGATCAAGGACCAGGAGGGAGAGGTGAACATGGAGACCAAGGGTGTCGCCGAGCTTTTCATGGAGCTCGCGACGGTGCAGAACCTGCTGGGCATTGAGTCGGCAGAGGCTGCGACCAACGCCGAGGCGGCTCGTGAGATGTTCAAGACGCGTGATGGCGACGACACGATCAACTACGCGTTCAGCCTGAACGCGCTGGCGGGCGTGAAGATGCGCGAGCAGAAGATCGAGGAGGCGTACCAGCTGCTGCACCAGGCGCACAACATCGCGCTTCGCATCTACGGGAAGGACCACAAGATGGTGCTTGCGAGCGGGAAGACGCTGGCGGACGTGAAGAAGCACATGGACGACCTCCACGCAGCGAAGGAGAAGGAGAAAGAGGAGCTGTAGCTTGATCCCCATAAATGCCAGACAGAACACGCCAGTACAAAAATAGAGGTGCCATCGAGTATCCATGTCCAGTATGACTGTTGTGTCCCTCACCGTGCTTGCTCCTGCTGTGAGCTACTGTACTCTTGACTGAAGTTTGGATCTTTTGTCATGAAGAGACGTGGAAGGAATGATGGAAAGAAAGAATGCGTTGATGGAGCTGCTCATGATGAAGGCTAAGAGATCCTGCCATTTCACATCCTCACACTTTCGCACTCGAGCTCCAGCGCCAAGAAAGCCACGTCGCGTTGACCCTTAGACTGTCGCCACTGCCTGTGCATTCCGACGCCACACGCCAGCAGCAGCATCGCCATGTCGGACTTGGAGCGCGCGGACCAGTTCAGCTTCCTGTACGAGAACCGCGAGCCGTGCAACACGATCGCGCTGCTGCAGCTCGGCACCACGGTCGTCACGTTCATCTTCACGTACACCGTGTGGTGGGTGGGGCTCTTTGGCGTGATCGTCGCGGCGATGGGCTACTACGGGTCCGTGCAGCCGGTGATCCAGAGCAAAGTCAGCTTCATCCAATTCGTGAGTGATCGAAAGTTGTGCTTGTATGCGCTTGGTCTTCTCTATTCCACTGACGAGGCATATTGTGAACGCTTGACGGCAGTACTATTTTGGCAACTGCTTCATGCTGCTGCTGCAAGGCTTCTCCGCAGTCGTGCTGCTCATCCTGGTGGGCGAGTGGGAGGACTTTGACGTCTGGGCGTGGATCGTGCTCATCGTCGGCAGCATGGCGTTCGCGCTGCTCATCTACATCACGGTACGGAAGCCGCCGGCCACTGCTGCTTGGTGTGGCACATGCATCCGCTCACGTTTAAGCTCATTGACCCGTTCGTACCCTTGTGTGTGTGTGCTGCAGTACACGGCCATCGAGAGATCCCACGCGTACCGCGCGGAGCTCATGCGCAACCCGCCGCCAGCTGAGAACATCTACAGCGCGTCGTCCAGCGGGCACATCTACACGGCGATGCCAAACGTGTACAAGGGACCGGCGGAGATCAAAACCATCTAGCCATCTAGGTTTGTTGCTGTCGCGGCATGCTTGGTCGTGTTTCGGCTGCATTCTGTATCCCCTCAATACCAACTGAGCACAAGTTTCCACACGGAAGTGTTGCAAGAGCTGTTTCTGTCACATCCCTCTCCGCAGCACTCTCGATCAGCGCGCGCTTGGAGTTTCCTGACGACCTCTTTCATGCGGTTGCTCAGCGTCCGCGTTTGATCCATGTGCGCATTCCTCGCGACAGAAAAGCAAACCCATTTCATCGGTTTCTTCTCATGCATCGCGCCATCGCGAGCTGGCACAAATAGCGTCACTCACTCACGCCATTCACAGCTGCGCCTCTTGGACGACACCGTCGCAAAGCAAGCTCGTGCTCGCAGCATCTGACCCGGACACGCAGGCGCCGCCATGTCACTCGCTCGCTCGTTTCCGCATTGTGTCTTCAACAGACAAGAGTGCTTCAGTTTCGGATCAGTGTTCTCCGAATGTAACGCGATGTCCGAGTGATGGTCGTCGCTGTCGTTACATTCGGGGAACATCGGTCCAACTCTGACCGGACCGGACCGCGGTCCAGTCGAAAGTCTGCTGGCTCGCTCACATTATGGCTCAGATTGATTGGCTGGAGAGAGCGCGTTGCTGATAGTGAGTGACTGCAAAAGCGTTTCTTGTGTGGAAAAAAGCGAGTGCGCAGGTTTTGGACTTGCTCTTTGTATGGTTCGAGTGGCGACGATCGATCGTGGCTAGACTCGCGAGTGGTTCATTTATTCTTTGGGACAAATTTGAGAAAGAAGAATGGTTTCCTTGAAGCTTCAGAAGCGGTGAGTGGACCGACCGATCTGTCGTCTTGTGTGTGGGTGACAGGCAGCAGCAGCAGAGGCGGGTGTGCGTGCGTGTGTGTGAATGGGGAGAGGAGTGCGACTGTGGCAGGAGCAGAAGCAGCAGCAGTGGACTGATGAGCGAGCGAGGCAGGACGCAGTGGACGATGAACGACGAAAGTGCGGATTGGTTCGACCACAGGTGCGGGTGATAACAGCCTGACAGGACGGACGGACGGACATTCAGCGGCGACGACAGCACGAACAAGGCTGCCTATTGAGCTACATCAGATCAGCTCGACGCGAGCTTCGATACTTCTTCATACACACGCGCGCATCTGTCGGTGCTGCCTCAGCTGAAGGCGCTGCTGAATCAACATGCGGATGATGTCCAGCGTGCTGACGTTTCGTGCTTGTGTTGTTGATGGTGTAGCTTGGCCGCTTCCGTGTTGAAGTGCGGTAAGCGCAAGGTCTGGTTGGACCCTAACGAGTCGACCGAGATCGCGTTGGCGAACTCCCGCCAGAACATCCGCAAGCTGGTGAAGGATGGTTTCGTCATCAAGAAGCCAGAGGTGATCCACTCGCGCGCGCGTTTCCAGAAGCGTAACGAGGCGAAGCGTAAGGGTCGCCACACCGGTATCGGTAAGCGTCGTGGTACGGCGAACGCCCGTCTGCCATTCAAGGTGATCTGGATGCGCCGCATGCGTGTGCTCCGTCGTCTCCTTCGCAAGTACCGTGAAGCCAAGAAGATCGACAAGCACATCTACCACGAGTTGTACATGCGCTCGAAGGGTAACCAGTTCAAGAACAAGCGTGTGCTGATGGAGACGATCCACAAGATGAAGGCTGAGCGCACCCGCGAGAAGACCCTGAAGGAGCAGTCGGAGGCTCGCAAGGAGAAGGCGAAGAACGCTCGCGAACGCAAGGCTGCGAAGGCTGCGGTCGTCGCTGAGGAGAAGCCAAAGGCCGCCGCGAAGCCAGCTAAGAAGTAAGCGTCGTTGTGTGCTGTCTTGACATCATGCCACTTCGTGCCGCTTCGGACATGAATAAATCCAAAGATCCATGCATCTTTTGTCCCATTATTCAATGTCATCCTCTCTCTCTCTCTGCTGCGCATTGCTTTGCGTTGCTGTTCATTCCTCACCACTTTGCTGCCTCTTGCTGTTCATTCATCACCACTTTTGTCTTCACCTTGCTGTTTGACATGACTTCTTGCCACTTTGCTTACATTTCCTCGCCTCTTAAGTGCGAGAATGATCAGTCCACATTTCCTCACACTTTCCAATTTTCCCACACAACAAACACACGAGCAGCAGCCAAAATGAGCGTGAAGAAAGAAGAGACGGAGGAGCTGCTCTTCATGAGCGACTTTGGACCGATCTCGAACGCGAAGCTCCACGACGTGGGTATAGATGCAATGCCGCAGGGTCACTGCTTGCCTTTCTGTAGGCGTACGCGCGGTTTCTCGTTTGTTCTCCTGGCAGACACTGGATGGTCAGCAGCCCGCAGTCCAGACTTGGACGAGTGGCGCTAATTCTCGCTGTCTATGATTTCCTTATCGCCGTAGACTTTCGACGTGCTGCCAAGCCTCATCGACGTGCTCAAAGACATCCAGTCAGCTGCATCGCACCAGGAGACGACGCGCATCGGCGACATCTCCGCATCGGTGCGTTGGGATCCTTTGCATTGCTTGCTGCGTGGCGTGCCCGCCCACCAAACCCTTTGGACACTCAAGCTCACTGCGTCCTTCATTACACGCTTCTTGTTCTCCCTTCCCGTTCACGTAGGCTGTCGCTGTGAAGCAAAAGTACGCCGAGGCGCTCGATCTGCTGCACGCGCTGCCGGGAACAGACACGTCTCTTGAGGAGCAGGAGACCGCGATCGAAGACGCGAAAAAGGAGCTGAAGCGCATTAGGTGCGCCACGCAGTCCCAGAATCTTGTTCCGCATGTCTGTCCATCCAAGTGCGGCGCGCGTATCATTACTTACTGACTGACACCTCTCTGCGTGATGCCCATGCACTGTTGTACTGAGTGTATGCAGCGATCAGGTGGAGTTGTTCAGCCACACGTTGTACCGCGGGACGGACGAGCCTCGCGCCGAGATCAACGACGCGTTCTCAAGAAAGAGCTTATAAAGAAACAGTCAGTCTACAAGTCTACCGATCTACATCCCCCTTCTCTATTATCCATCCCTTCGCGCGAGAGTTTTATCACGGCGATGCGTAACCTTAAATCCAAGGTCGTTCGTCACTTTCTTCTCATTGCGCGCAATGAAAGACAAATCGCGTTTATTAGCATTTCACTCTGTTGCCATCTTCTCTTCTCTAGTAGAAACCAAACGACGCGAGGAACTTCTTCGAGAACTCGACGCCGAGGAAGCACGCGGCATTCGCTGGGAATGCACGCGCGAGCGCTGGCGCCATGCCCTTGAAGAGCGCGCCGGCGCCTTCCTCCTTCATGAGCACCTGGTAGCAGTGCATCACGCCGCGGTACGTGCCTTCTGGCGCGGTCTGGATGCGCGACTTGATCACATCAGCTGGGATCGCGATGGTCCAGTTGATCATACCGGCAAGACCACCAGCCACGAACACGCGGAACGCAGACGCTTCGCTGTCCTTCGGGGTCAAGCCGCGCTTGATCGCTTCGAAACCACCAAAGTAGCCGACCGAACTGTGGGGTTACGAAGCATTCAAACAGGCACGTAAGCAAGACTGATGCAGCATGAACGAGTGGGGTGCAAGTCGAACAGCACGTACCCTGGGACATCACGAAGGAGCGTCGCCTCCCACCCGCGGAAGATGCTCGAGATGCCGCCCGTCCTGTAGAGCTTCTTGGCGCAGTCGATCATGCCATCGTACAGCGCTGGCTCGCCACGCGACACAGCCTGCGCTTGGATCTGGAGCAGGCACTTGATGCGCTCGCCTGGAGCCATCACGACCTGTTTAACAGGAAGCGATACATTTGTGTACGAGTATACGTCAACACAAGCAGCCCAACTTCAACTGCTGGGGTTGCAATTTTCAAAGACGTACAGTGGCTGGGATCGCCGAGAAACCACCGGCGAACATGAGCTGACCCATGGACAGTTGCTGGCTGTCAGGGGTGCTCATGGCCTTGCGCTGTACGTTGGGAACAATGCATGAGAGAGAGAGAGAGAGATGCATGATTAGCAAAGACATCTCCGTCAGCCAGAGGATACCAGTGATGACGGTGCATGACAAGCACGCCCCAGTCAGCAACAGCAACGTACCGCGATGAGCTTGCCCATGTCGTTACCCCAGAAGCAGACCGCGAAAATTGGGGTGACGCCGACAAGAGGAGCCGACATGCCGCGGTAGAGACCGGCGAACTGGATTGACAGAGCAGCAAGGGAACAATCAACATCAGCACACGAACACACGTGCAGGATGATAGAAACAGACAGACTGGTCAGAACACGAACGCACCCCGTCCTTCGCGACGAGCTTGCGCGCGCAGTCGATCGCGCCAGTGTACATTGGCGGCTGGCCAGGTGCAGGCTTCTCCATGGTCTGGATGTTGACCTTGATCAGATCCATCGGGTGACCCGTGGCGACGAGGCAGACACCTGCGTGATTTCGATCCCCATAGCAAACAAAAGCAATCCAATCAGCACCACGCCATTACCATCTACTTTCGCACAGAAAAAAACATGTTGGTGTGTATCGCGTTCTCACCTCCGAATCCGCCGGTGATGAAGGAGACGAGTCCAGACGTTTCTGTTGACACGAACAAAGCGCACAGCATGCAGTCAGAAGGACGGAAGCACAGACGCACGCATGGACAGAGAGAGAGAGAGCAAGACGTACGCTGTGGCTGCTTGGCGGACATGGTGGCTTCTTTAGTCTGTCGATGGAGAAGAAGGTGGCGGCGGCGTCTGCTTCAGCTTTGCGGGCGAGCTGGCAGATGCGGTTGTGAGCTGCTGATGGTGTGAGGCAGCAGCACGTTCGAACGTTGTTGAGGATCTCACGTTTAGTAAAACGTTAAAGCGCAAGGTTGAAGGCATACTTTTGAAGAGTATAGCCTTCGAGAATGCATGTCGACACAACATGTTTTGATAAGGGTTTTGTAGTTTGTGCTAGACGACTGGATGTGGTTTTCTGTAAGGTTGGAGGGATCGACGCGCACAAAGAATACCCTTCCTAACTTGGTTGTCTGCTGGATCCCTTGCGTTTCACTGAGTCCGACGAGATGAGCTTCAGCTTGAAGAGGGTTCCACTCTGCTCATCATCATTATTGACACTTCAGTATCAAAAGACACCCTTTTTGGTACCATCAATTTGGTATCAAATGAGACACTTGGTGTCATCCATCCAGTCGGACCAAGTCCAGACGATGACCGCTGCTGCTGGTTCACACACACGCGCTCTCAACAACTTCACACGCGCAAGCACTTTACGACACCTCCAGTCCCCGTCCGCGATCTCTCTCTCTCTCTCTCTCTCTCGACCCCTTTCAGTGACTCGCTCGAGCTTCTCCAGTCAGTCCAACCTGCCAACCGTTCACCCAAATCCAGTCAAACTCTATTTGTTTCGTGGTGATAGAGAATGTCGCCGGTCGTCCCTCGTTGGACTCTCCAGCTGCTGAATTCGGAACACGCATGATTCTGGCTTCCTTTTTTCTTCTTTCTGACAGCAGTTCTGCTGCTTTGCTCTGGAACGCAGCATCATTGCTGTTTTTGCCACGTCCTGCGCAAGTGGTTCTCGCGAAAGAAGCCTCTTGTAGGTTCAAGATCAAACGAAGAGAGAGAGAGAGAGTGTGAGAGCGGTCCAAAAGTGCGACTGTGAAGATCCATCTCAGATCGAGCTTGCTACTTGTCCTCTCCCTCCCTCCATTGTGTTCTGCGTGTGCGTGTGTGTGTGAATACAACAACAACAAAAAGGAAGAGTGCGCGTGTGGCTTGTGTTCGTCACATCCCGATCCGCCTCTTGTTTTGCGATTCGCTCCAGTTCGCACTTGTAGTTTTCCATATCGTGTGCGTGTGCCATCGATCACCAGCGCGGTGTGTCTGCGTCTGGCGTCTGAAGATCAAATGTCAAGCATGTCGCTGAACCAGCACTTTAAGAAGCGCAAGAGCCGCACGTCGTCCGCCAGCGGTGCGCGCCGCGTCACTGGATGCGGTAGCTCAACTCCCCCGATCGTCACCACCACTCAAGCCACGGACGATGTCTTGTTGAAGATCGAGGCCAACTCAAGCTTCGCAGCACCTGCTGCCTCCTCCACGAGCCAAGCGAATAACGAGAGCGCGAGCCTCGCCGCCGCGCTCACGGCGCTCCAAGTGTCTTTGAAGCGCGACTTTGAGAGCTTCACGCCCCCGACGCCCGCTGCCTCCCCAGTGCACTGCACGTCGGCCAAGCGCGCACGGTTCGACTTTCCTGGCATCGACGAGTGCGAGCCAGTGCCAGAGCTCCAAGGCAAGGTTAGCGTCAGCCCCGCTCCGAAAGCGCGCGGCGCGCTGCTCGCAGTCAGCAACCGCATCAAGTTCGAGCTCGAGAAGTACATGCGCAAGAGCTCGGAGCGAAGCCAGCAGCGACCAAAGAAGCGGAAACAGCTGAGCTACTTTGCGATCATCGGCGCGTTCCACCAAGCGGCGCACGAGCGCGACGTCGGCCTGAAGTCGCACTCGCTGGATCGCACGGTTGGCGCCGTCTCGGACGAGCGAAGGTAGCATCCTCGTCTTTCCGGCAGGGGCTGCAACCCGCTAGCTGGCTATCTATTCTCCCCCTCCTCACGCTCCTGTAGTCATTTTGCCTTTTTGAGACTATTTTATTCAACCATTTCATAGCTAATTAATACAATATGCACGTGTACCAAAACGCCTTTCGCGTCATGTTGTTTCCACGGATGCGTGTGACGACGCCAAAGCGATGGCATGCTGCATGCGATCGACGCTTCTGGGCACAAAGAGGCAGACTTGGTGCGCAACAGCAACACCGCCACTCATTTCGTTCGCTCTGGTGCTCACAGCCCAGGCATGCATTTTCATTCGCGAGCCACTTCTGTATCTTGAGCGAGAGGCGGCAAATGAGTGGAACTCGTTCACAGGCGCTTGAGTGGTTCTCAGAACGAACTGGATGACCCGGCGAT
>JAASFO010000004.1:0-115508 GCA_023333815.1 Globisporangium recalcitrans
CCCAAATGAAATCGACCGCCGATGTCACTCTCCTCGCGACTAGATCTTCCACAACGTCGCGAAAGTGGACATCCGCGGTGACGAGCGACACCACCAGACTTCGTTGAGGTCGGCTCAGCGACGTGCGAACGAGCCTTGTCAAGTTGCTGAGCTGAGTGCAGATTGTCTGATGCCATAGCCTCAACTCACGGGTCGGGTCGTGCGAAGCAGAGCGGAAGCAAACCTCACACTCTCTCGCCCAGATGATGTACGAGACGATCGCGACAGCCTGCGTAGGGTGGCGGAAGAGCCAAACCTCTCTTGATGCGTGCTGATAGTCGAGGACGCAGCTCTTGATACATCGACGAAGAGTGACTTTCATGTTTGACGAGACGGCGTTCAACCAGTCTTCCACGTTGCCTCGAGCCTTCAGGTTCCTGCCAAATGCCACTCGCTCGCCCTCGGGACTAATCATCGCGACAATGTCTTGCGTGCTGCTGTTCCCAGTTCCTCCTCCACTGACTCCGCTGGGATGGCTGCCGTCGTCACTCAGCTCGAGTTTCACGAGCGCATCAAAGCATTTGCACAAATGGCGCTGCACAGCTTGCGGCTCTTCCGCATGCGCGAGGATCTCGAGCAGCTCGTCGTTCGAGATGAAATAGAACCGAGGGAAGAAGCCTCGTTTCGTCTCCAGGTAGTCTTCCAGCGATTTCTCGATCTTCTCCAACGAGGCGTTGTGCTTGAGCATTGTATCCAGAACTGCATGTCCGGCACCGCTGCTTCCGACAACTGCGCCACTCGCATTGGTCGCCGCGTTGCTCGTGAACCCCGCAAAGATCGCACCCGACACTTTCAAACAGTTTTTTCTGATCGCGCGCTCGACGCATCAGATCCTTCCAGAAATGGTTCACGCTGACGAAACGGATCCCTTCGTTTGGAAGCTGCTTTTGAATGTCTGGTGCTGCGAAAATGCTTTCCAGGTGCATCCATTCCGCTGACATTCGATCCAGGCATCCAGCGTTTCTTGGAAAATCGCAAGCCGATTCTGCCACGTTCGAGCAATGTCCTTAATCGGCGCGAGATACTTGGAGCTCAGGATCGCAGTCATGCTCACCGAGGACTCTTCTAGACTGGCGTAGATATTGTCATACGAGACGAGCACATACGAGTCCTTTGCGTCTTTGTAGGGCTTGACCTCGAATGACATGTGCTCCCACAGAGTGACGATCTTGTCGAGCATCTCCTTGAGCATCTTTTCTTGCGTCGCCTCGGTCGCAATGCGATTGATCTGCTGCCCAAACGGAGCAAGCTGCATCTTGGCTAGCTTCCCAAGTGTCAACGCTGTGCTTGTCAAGCAGTCCTGGTCGAGAGATCGGATACTAAAGCCCAGCAACGCCTGCAACTCAGCGAAATGGCGCTCTTCAAAGCTGGGGCAGCGGAGATCAGCCAGAATCGGCATGGTGAGATGGTACTCGTCGACTTTTGCCTTCAAATGAGCACAAAGCAGGTGCATCCCAGGCGACAAACTGCGCATAGTAATCTTGAATTTGCTCCGTGGTGGCGATCACATCGACTTCTTTCGGGAACTGGAGCTCCTCCCATTGCACAGCAGTGCTGTTCCACGAGTGGAGCGCTTTCCAGAGATCCATCTTGGGCATGAGGTCGGCTCTCACATCGCTCATCTCTTCGAACGCCGTTGCTTGCGGCAGCGCAAGTGTCTTCTCATAGCAGAAATGCTTCTCCACCGCTGATTCTAGGTCCACCAGCTTCTCGGTCATTTCAGAGAGGCACTTGATGATGTCCTCCGGGTTGGACTCGAGCTGGAAAAGAGACTCATGGGTGAGCGTCTTTGAGATGTCGCTCAATTGAGACGCAAGCCCAGGGATGCGCGCCTCCAGCTCGATCCCAAACTTTATCGTGTACTGCTCGCAGCTATTCTCAAACAGCTCCATCGACGCGCGAAGCTGAGCTCGCTTCTGCGAGACCAAGAACGCATTCATTCCGTCGGCATCAGCGATCTTGACGCTGAAGTCTTCCACCAGCTGGTACAAGTTCCGCAGTAGCGCGTACCGGTCGCCGAAGTCATCCATGCCTGCCTGCAACTGGCGAAGATATGCCAAAGTGGTCGCAAACTCGTCAACGGACGAAGGGATCGAGCTGACCTGCTCATTGCTCGCGCTCAGTTCCTGCATGAAGCACTCGTTCTTGTGTCGAATCACAAGAGGGATCAGAATATGCAACCTCTCAAGACACCTCCGAGGCGACGGCTTCAGCACAGCGTTCAGCTTCACTTTGTCCAACAGCAAGAGGTCACAAGACGACGCATCCGGGAGCTCATCAAACGCCTGGATCTCTTTCGTGTACTTCTCCAAGAGATCTCGAAACTCTTCAGCGCTCGCGCTTTCCATGATCAAGATGTCCAGATCCATACTCTCGCTCGAGATCTCTCCGTTGCCGTCGCCTTCTTCGTCACCGCCACCCACACCGTCGTCCATACTGGTCTCGACGTAGACTTTGAACATCGCATTGCACGACAGCCTCTCGCGGTTTGTGACTGCCTTGAGTCCACTGAAGATCAAAGTTTCCACCTGCGAGCGCAGCAACTCCGTATTTGGCGCGAACGACAGCATCTCGCTTGAGCAGGACGAGAGCGACACGCGGGCTTCACGCGTCGGCGATGGTGGCTTCGCTGGATTGAGCGTCAAGAAACCCGAGCTCCTTCGTACAAATCGTGAAGAGGCAGAGCTTCCATTTCGATTCGCAGCGATCTCCGCAATCGACGGTGGAGTAGCAGAGAGAAGGTTCACCTCCACGCGGAATAGCGGTCGGCTGTCCGAATGGCGATGCTGCTGAGCGAATGCGCTGAGACTGGGAAGTTGCGCCTGTTTCTTTCGGACAGGATCATTTCCGCTAGTGCTGATGCTCACGTCGTCGGTACCGACATCCATTTTGATCCTTGCCATTTCTGTCCGCAATCGCTCTGTAGACGAAATCGCCATGCGCAAGAGCGCGTCGGAGATAAAGAACTCAACCACTCGAAGGAACTGCGTGATGCGGCGGCACTGGGTTTGCATCGTCGCTCGCTCCGTGTACGTCATCTTCTCGTCCGGATCAAACTGTGGCTGCGCTGCGAGCATGCTCTTGCGTCGGGCTTCTTCTCTTGGCGTTTTCGACTGCGACGCGCGCCGAGAGCTGTCCAGTGCGGCGGGTTTGTTGAACCCTGTGCCTTGCAGAAACGCGTAGAGGTACTTTTCACACGCGTGCTTCGCGATGATCTCTGCCTGAGCGACGAACTGGTCTACCTGGCGTTCGCTCTCCATTTTCTGCGCTTTCAGGCGAGTGCTGAACTCCGTCAGCGTGAACGTTTTCTGAGCAGGCTGCTGATGGTGGCGATTAGTGTTGTTGTTGCTGCCGCCTGAGCTACCGGCACTTGTTGCTGTTGACGATGCATTTTCTTGATGGCTCTGCTCGAATCCAAACAAATGTATTCGAAGCAGATCGATGCACGCGTGACGAAGCTTGACAAGTGCATCGTGGAGGTGCGGGAGCAAAATGAACAGGTTCTGGTTGAGCGAGACGAGAGCGTCCGCTCGCTTTCTCGCGTTCAGAGCGTGTTTCCACAGCGAGAATCTCTTCCACACCCGATACCGCTTGAAGAACGGCAGCTGCAGCACACAATAACCAGCATATGTTGAGAACACCCAATCTCATTTTCGTCGAGGAGCCGGACGACAACAAAGCATGCACCTTACCTTGACAATGAGCGAGTAGATGTAGTTCTCTCGCTCAAACTTCTCCATCGGCATGAATTCAGAGCTGTTGTGCGCGTGGTTCGTCAGCGCCAGGTTGTACGGATTCGGATCGACGCGGCGCAGGTACAGGAAGGAGTCGCGAGGCACAGCAGCGCCGCCGACGCCGACACCAGGAACGACATGCTGAGATCCCGATCCGTCATTGCGCTGCTGCTCTCCTGTTGACGGTCGATGGCTGAGATGCTCGGCGATGGTCTCAGTAAGCGTCTTAAAGTCTTCTGTCCGACTGAGCAGCCCATGTCGCTTTGGCAGCTCCACGGACGCTGGTTTTGAGAAGAAGCGCGCCATGTCGTCACCGCCATCTTGTTGCTGCATTACCCCTGCTGTTTGAGTCCGCGGGTTCGCCTTCATACGACGCTGACCATTGCTATCATCGCCAATCTTGCTGCTACTTGCGTCTGGCCGCGTCGTCGAGCGCCGCGGGTTCGTGGTCGAGGCAGCCCTGGGGTGGCGGTCAGTCGAGGCGTTGCGTCGTCCATTGTCTTGCTCTTGTGCTCACAGACTGCGCGAGAGTGGCTGGAGACGCTGATCGATGTGGCGATTCGGCTTGAGAGGAGCTCACAACTCGCTCAGCAGTGCTCGGGAAGCTCAACTTTAGCGGCTAGCTGGCTAGCTGATCACGCTCGTGTGGCGATAATAAACGAAACCGCGCGCGAACCGACGCGCATCCACCATCGCGTCTCTTCGCGCTTGGGACCAAATCGCTTTCATCGTCACATCCACGATCGATCGATCAGTAAGCTAGTCGGTTGCTGAACGAATCACGCATGCACAGAGGCACTCGTGGACGGGCTTGCATCGGGAGTGGGGACGCGCAGCCCCGCACGCTGCAGCACCAACCCATTCCCACCGACTGCAACCACGGCTCGCGCTGTGTGGGCGGACCGCGCGAGCGTGAAGCGCAGCGAGTCCCAATGCTGAACGCCATCGCCACTTGCCTCAGCATCTTGCGCGTACACTGCATGTCCGCGTCGCTCGCTCACCTGCACACACACATCCAGCGGTGTGTTTGGCTTTGTGGCCATCGCAGCAGGCAAATGGATGCCTTCATTTGTTGAGCGTTTCAAGCTTGCTCAAACAAATGCCACATACCGCAGACGACACAATAGTTGTTTATCCTGCGTTACAGCATTATTGCAGTCTGTTTACTAGGGAGAACCGGTATTGATCGGATCCCGGTTTTCTTCGTGTCGCATCTGTGCGTTCCCCCTCAAAATCGCTTCTATTTCTTAGTCACTTCATGGCCACAATGTCGAGAGCCTATGGTACTGCATTATTCTGTTTATGAAGGATGATACCGGTATCTGCACTCCCTTTTGTTCGTGTTTGTGGTGCTCTTTGCTCTTTGCTCTTTGCTGCCTGCTTTTGTGAAGCGAGTGGAAGAAAACAAAGGAAGCAAGCAAGAGCAAACCCCCTACGACACGAGACAGAATGAGCGGACTTCTTGCGCGTGCGGCCGGCATCTACCAGAAGAGCGTGAGCAAGTCCTTCGCCCAGTACGGCCTCAAGTACGACGACGCCCTCGTGGACATCCCAGCCGTCCAGGAGGCGCTCCACTGGGTCTCCAAGGACGAGTACACTGCGCGCACGCGCCGCATCGCCCGTGCCACCGACTGCTCGATGAAGCGCACGTACCTGCCAGAGGAGATCCAGGCGATCCAGAAGCCGCTCGACGCGTACATCGCGCCGCTCGCCGAAGCCGCCCAGGACCTCGCGGACGAGCGCGCGGAGCTCACCCGATGGTAATTACGAACTAATGCCGCTGCGTGACGACGAATCCGATCGACACCCACGGAGAGCGAGAGAGCGGCGTCATGTACCGACCGATAAAGAAGAAGAAGAAGGAAGGAGAAGTAAGAAGGCAGCAGATGGATACAGGAACGCGCTTTCGTCGCGAGGTGAAGTGAATGTACGCATCTTTTTCGGTTTTGCCGTCGCTCTCGCCCCCTTCCTCGCTGCTGCTTGTTGACGGTTCTGGTGGTGCGTTCCTCGCTTTCGCCTGACTCGCTCCAGCAGCTAGCTACATCCGAGAACAGATAAACAAAATACACAGAAAAACGATAACAAGAAGCAAAGAACAAGCAAGCAATGCAAAGACATACGAGAGCACCGACGCGTTTTCCCACCACCACATCGATGCATTTGTGCGAGAAGAGGGAGCTCTTGGATGCGACCAGCCCGCATTCATGAACTTCTCCAACGAGCCAGAACAGGTTTCATTTTCATCACCAGGCGATGCGTCGTTTGGGTGATAACCACCGCCACCATCACACTATTTTCAGCAGCAAAGGCGCATTTTGTCCAGGCGTGTGCGAGCATCACCTCCCTCCACGACAAGAAGTCCTCCTGACTGATCTCGCTTTGAACGTCCGTAGCTCCCCATCATCGACCGACAGGTAGAACATGCACCAAGCGCCGAATGGTCCCCCGCCGCTGCGTCCGCGACTCATGAGCGTCAAGCCGTCGTCTCAGTCCTCCTCGACTTGCTCGCTGTTCTCCAGCACCAGATCGCTCGCACACACCCAGGGAAACAGCGGCAGTAGCTCCGCCAGCAACCGACGAGGCGAACGCAATAACGGCGACGATAGCGACGGAGTCGATGGGGATGATGATGCCGACGATGAAAGTGACGAATTTGGCACTGCAGCACAGCACCAGCGCCAAGCCAAGGCTTCGATGGCAGGTAGGTCACGACTGAGCAGTCTCCCTGCCGGTAGTCCACATGCCAGGATGCTAACAACTTGCTGTGATGAATCGTGGACATGCGAGGCAACAGCGTGACCATCTTCGCGGCAGTTCCGTCCAGCATCTGCGCCGCCAGTGCGCGCCAAGCAGTCTACCTTCAATCCGCCGCCCGACAAAAACCAAAACAACAAGTCCGCGAGAGGAGACCACCGAGCTGCAGCTGCGGTCTCCATTTCGTATTTAAAGGCTGCAGTGGAGAAGAGAAAAGCTCGAGATCGCGAATTCGCGGTTCGGATGAGTCTACAACTTTGTTCTTGGAGGCACTTTCTGACTTCGTGGTTCTGACTTTTGTTTTGGTTCTACTCCTTCGGTCTGTGTGACTGCCTTGCCTATCAGCGCGAGCTTCTGCGTGAAGAGACCGAGTACAAGAAGAGAATGCCACTCAAGATCGTACGCTTCCCGGTTCTTCTATCTCTCGTGCTTGACTTCATGCTGGAGACTGTGTAGCGCTCAGATATTCTCAGTCAACTTGTGAATGAATGTGTGGTTTCTGTAGGACCAAGCGAACAAGATGCTTTCGAGTGCTGGCAGCAAGAAGCTCTTCATGCTCGCGCCGGTACGAAACAACGAGTCAGTGCTTGTCAGCTGTTGTGACTGCGTGCTAACAAGGTTCGGCCATCCCTGTCGACCAAATAGGATCGCGAGGGAGTTCACATGATCAAGATCGTGGACCCGCCAGTGAACGACCGGGTCGTGTCAGTGGAGAATTTCTATATCCTCCTCCCTCGCGACCTTGTATCCCCACCACTGCATTCGTGCTTCACATTTACAAGTGCTTTTCTCCTTAACGTGACAGCTCTTTACTGCGCGAGTTTGAAAAGCTAGCAACGATTCCAATCGGCCAGGCGCACCACCAGGTGCACAGCAAGAGCAACAGCAGCCATCCTGGCGCCAGACCATCCTCCGCGAAAGCCAACAGCAGTTCAAGATCCAGCGCAAACGCTGGGTCGTCCGTGAGCAAGAACCACCTGAGTAGCCGCTTGACGCGATGCAATGTCAGCTCCTCCACCACCGACCTGATTGGGACTGGAGCAGATGGAGACTATCGAGTCCATGGGAGCTCCATGTCGGCCGCGAGTAAGCGAACGGCCGTGAAAGCGACCGACCGCTCGCAGATCCAAGACGAGCTCAAGAGCGTGCTCGCGGGAACGATCGAGCTGACGAGAGTGCTGCAAGACCAGCTGCACGAGCTCAAGCTCAAGGGCTGGAACTTTGCGTCGTGCGCGAATGCTGCAGCAGCTTAATGAGAGTGAAGACATCGATTGATTTGTTCACACGTCGCACATGTCGAGATTGTCGACATCGATGGAGAATGAGTACTGTGAGAGCTGTTTGATTTCATCGGACTGCATGCACGCTTTTCGATTCCATTCGAGAGATCCGAGCCATTTGCTGTTGAAGGAAAGTGTCAGCAGATCAAACCCAAATTGGCTCGAATTTTTTGCAAAGTGTCAGCTGGAAAAAAGTCCCCTGAAAGGAGATGAGTCCCTCCATTCGAGCAATCCGAGGACACCAAGCAAATCAACACAATTCGACCAAATCGAAACAAAAAGCAAGATGGCTGACGACGCCGAGCGAACCGCGCGCTACCTGCACGAAGCCACGCAGGGCGAGGACGGCAAGAAGGAGTTCTCCTGCAAGTGGTTCCTCGACCGCTCGTTCTACTGCGTTAGTGAGTGCCGCGCAATCGACGTCTTTGCTGTGCTTCCGCGTTGTTGTTTTCTGTTGGCTGATGTGATGACATGACTCTCTTGTTGATCGGCGTGCAGCTCCTGGGAACCAAGTGACGCACTACTACCGCAACGGCACTGCGGACGAGTGCAAGGGCACGTGGACGAACATGTTCACGTGCCTTCGCGCCAGCATGATGGACGGAGAGAAGAGAGCGGTACGCTTCGCCATGCGTTCAGTTCCCTTCCCCCTCCTCTTCCTCACTAAATGCTTGGTTGATTGCCGCTCACCCACTGATCACACTTGACCACCACAGGAATACTTGAAAGGCACGGCGCTGGACCCGAACAAGCCTCCGCACAACGCGGAGCCGCTGGTGCCAAAAGAGACCCCAGGTTGGTAACCACGCCGCCTCACGCATCGACTCGTCGCTCGCTTTGATCTTCTTCTTAAAGTATGTGCAATAGACTTTCGTTTTGCATCCGCGCAAGACCATTCAAGCAACAGCGTGTGTGTGTGTGTGTGTGTGCGTCATCATCATCACATTATTATTCACCACGCTCTTTTTTCCCTTCTGCTTTTACGTCCATATAAACATCTCCACGACCGACAGACTGACGCAGACGACAAATTGACATCCTCCACCACTTCCTCCTTCTCGCACTCACTCTCCCAAGGCGCCGCTCCGCTACTAAATTTAATCCTTCAACCACTCCTCCATCCCGTGCAGGTCGCCCGGCAGCGCAGCGGGGAGCGAGTCGTCGTCGCCGTGGCCGATCGGCATCGGCAGCGACTCGAGAGTCGATTCTAACAGCGCGTCGAGGGGATCCAGGTACCCAGATTCGCTGTCTCCAAACGGGATCGGCTCAGCGACGTTCGGTTCGGGAAGCGGCAGCGAGTCCGACGCCGTGAGCTGCGGCAGACCCGACGAAGGGTCCGAAAAGCCAAAGTTCACCATCGAGAGCATCTCGAGCTCGTTCTCGATATTCTGCGTGATCTGGAAATCGAACGCCTCGGTGGAGAGCGGCGGCAGACCCGCAAACGACTTCTTCGCGTTGATGTGCACGTTCAGCAGCACGTCGATGTCGCCCGTCTCCTCGTACTTGTCGAACGCTTCGTGCAGCGTCGAGTCGTCCGACGCGATGAGCAGCATCTTGAGCGAGTCCTTCTGTTCCTTGCTGTGAACCCACAATCGCAATCCACAATCACAGCTTACAGTCAATCCCCATCAGGCAAACCGCACAGCAGCAACGCATTGAGCTCCTCATGTATATACGCACTTGATCTTGCCGCTCTGTGCGAGCTTGTTGACGAGCCAGAACTTGGACGACAGGCTTCGCCCTCGCTTCGCCTTGCGCGATGGTGGTCCGCCCGACGCAGCCACGCTCATCGCCGGCTTGATCATAGGCGCTGGCGCAGGTTTCAGCGGCTCGAACTCCATGCCAAGCGAGTCGACGAGGTCCAACAGGTCGGGAGGAGGACCCGATGCGTCGTCCTCATCGTCAACGCTGACCTTCGTCACGGGAAAGCCCTCGAGCGAGAGCAGGTCGCCGTCGCGGATCGACCGGTCGAGCGCGTTCCTGCGCACGACCACGCCCTTCTCGTTCTTGGACTTGGTCGGATGCAGCAGCACCTTGCACTGGTCGAACATGGTCGCATCCGGCTCGTCGTCCGTGTTGGTGATCACCTGGTAGAAGTCGCTCAGCACGCCCGTCCACTCGAGCGGCCGCTGCAGACACACGAGCGACGTGGCGCCGGTGAGCGGATTCAGCATCAGCACGCGGATCACTTCGGGCTTTTCTGTGGTGGCCATTGTTGCCACGTACGCACGTAGACCCCTATGTGTGTGTGTGAGAGAGAGAGAGTCCTTCTTCTTCCCTCCTCTCGTTGCTGCTGCAATGACACGAATGGCCAGTCGGCAGAGCGAGTGAGAGTGAGTGATTGATCAGGTGATTGAGCTCTGTCTGAGTATTGTAGAGACTCAGGATGAGAAGAGCTCTTCACGCTTTTGTGCAGGTTTCCAAAAAGTCAGAGAGCTACCTAGACCCCTATGTCCCTGCAGCCTCTTACTTTAATCAAGATGTCTTCATCGATCCCTATTCTGATGATCGAGATAGGATGCAATCGCAACCATACTTTGATCAGCATGTCTGATTCTGTGATGGCGACTGGATGAAACAAAGTCCAGTTGATCCTCAGTCGATCGGTTAATCGGTTACCGGGTTGCACCAAAGAGAGTGATATCCTTGAATCAGGAAAGCGCATCGCTTGAAAGGATGTGGAGCGCGTCATGAACAACAACTTTGGGACGCAATACCTGTGAAACTTGTCCCGACAAGTCCAGGTTTGATGCGGACACTCGTATTCCGTTTCTTGCAGCGGGTGGACAATACGGCAGAGGCAGACGTTGCGAGCCACACAGTAGTCTGTGACCTCGGTTGGATACCGATCCTCTCACCTTCAGACGACACGCTGGCGGCGCTTGCGTCCCTTGTCCGTGAAGATCTGCTTTGACGACACGGAGGAGCAAACCTTCTTCGGGGTGTTGTCGTTGTTGGTGGATGCGTAGATTGCACTGCTTGGTGTGCACCCAAAGGGTCTTCGAGCTGGAGCACCTGGCTGGTCTAGGGGTCTCCTCTCATTCCAGATCGTTCAGCGCTCGCTCGAGTGAGCAGATGTACCGCGGATGCAAGTGCGTGCCATCGAGGACAAGTTCAGGACGTAGCTGTTCATGCAGCAAGGTATTGATTGGCCAACCATGAGTCAGGAGCAAATTTCTTCCAACAAGACCAAGTCTCAGTCCTCACCTTCTCGGGAGAGTCGTGCACCAGGTCGTCGAAAAAGTCGAGCCACTTGCAGATCTTGCTCTTCAGGACGCGCATTTTAACAATCTTGTTGTACTGGATCACCAGCTGGCGCGTCTCGTTCAGCACAGGCACGACCGGGTGGATGAACGCCTCCAACTCGAATTTGCGCACTGCCTCGTCCAGCGCGAGCATGAAAATGCGGATCGTCGCCTCCATTCCTTCCTCGATTGACTGTAGGCGATTGCACCAATACGCACAGATCATCAGCACCAACCGCATAAGTACTCGCATCCCAAAGCCTCATACCTCGTATTTGCACCTCTCGACCGCAAGCAGGATGCCTTCTCGGCAGTCGATCTCGCCGAACAGGAACACGACTTTCGAGCGGCGAGGGATGCCAGCCAGCACTTTCCAGAAGTTCAGCTTCGGGTAAAACACCGAGTCCTTCCGCAGATGCCAGTGCTTGAGTCCCGTGACCAGCGCTGGATGCAGAATCGTTGGTTGGCCGTGTACTTGGATCTCCCGCCAGGCAGTTGCAAGCGTGTGGGAGTCGCCACAGACGTAGATCGTACTAGCAGGGACTGAAGATTGATGTCGAGGCTCAGACGCAGCAGCAGAGGAAGAAGAAGAAGAAGGCGGGAGGAAGTTCTCTTCAACCGAGAGTAGCTGGGCGATGCAGCTGTAGTAAGCTTGCTCGTTGCGAATCACCGTCCGATGGAGCGCTTTCCCGACGCGGACAGGCTCGATCAAGCTGATCAAACGCGGGATTTCGGACACTCTCCCTGCGAGAAACAGGATCTGTGTGGTTTTGCCATAGGACACGCATCGGTGAGCTGTCGGGTCGCGTAGAGCAATCAGCGAATGCAAAGACGCACCTACCTTGACGACAGTGAAAAAGCACGCGAGCAGATCCAGTTCGTCTTCTTCGGGTAATTGTCGCACGGACGGCCGCTTTTGATCTCCTTTTGACTGAGTCGTTGGCGCAGTGACCAGACTTCCATTCAGGTAGACGCTCGCATACCCAGCTTCCTTGGTCGCCACCCACTCGACTCGCCACTGCTCTCTTCTCTGTGGGTCGTGCAAGTCTGAGCTTTGTCGAGTTGGAAGTGGAAGACTCGCGACAGCATCAAGAGCCTGGAGGATTTCTCCTGCTGTGAGCGTTCCACCGACTGAAAACGACGAATTCTGCTTGAAGAAAGCAGTCAGAACGCCGAGCGCACTCTCGTGGCGATTGCACGCTTCGAGCACGTGCGCGTGGTTCAGCGCGTAGCCTGGACTTTCCGGATTGCCGGCCATCGCTCGCTCAAAGCACGTCACACTCGACTCTAAAGCGCCGAAATCCTTCAGAACGGTCCCGATGAACGCGTACGCAGCAGCAGAGGACGCGCCGCCTTCCGATGGCAGCACTTGCTGGAGCATCTCCGCGCCGCTGCTGTCTTTGAGGAAGGCAGCAAGTTGCCTTTTCACCGCTCTGTCATCGGGGCGACTCACCAGCACGCGCAGTGCCATGCTCAGAGCCTCGCTCTTCTTGCCGCGGTCGAATGCGATCCTGGAGTACAGAAGCAGCGCATCCAGGTTCACTTGTGGGTCCTGCAAGTCGGGGAGCAAGTGCGTCAGGAGCGCGATCGCCGGGTCTTGGAGCTCGGGGGACGACGACAGCGCGTGCATCCCATAGAGCGCTTGGGCTTTCAGGAAATCCATCTGCGCCTCCATGTCTTCTTTCTCTACAGTCAAAGACGCGCATTTGACCTTGGGCTTGGACTCGTGATGCAGCGATTGCTGCAGCTTTTCGATCATCGACAGCGCCTCGCGATAGTTCTCGCGCCGGATCTCGCAGCGAACGATCTTCAGTCCGCATTCGAAGACGAGCTTAACCTGCTTCTTGTCTCTATCGTCCTTGCTGTCGCTGCGAGCGTCCCAGCATTTCTTGTACCAGGTGTTGATGGCGACGTCGTAGCGGTGGCTCGCAGCGTGGATGTCGCCCATCGCGATCAGCGCCTGCGCGTTATCCGGGTCAACGGCGAGTACCATCGTCTCGAAGAGTTGCTTTGCCGACCGGTACTTGACCTGCTGCATTAGGCTTGCGCCAAGGTCCAGAACAACCTGCAACTCTTCGAGCTGAGCTTGCTTGTCTTTCTTCTGCTTGTTATCGACCGAATCGGCGTCAGTACAGAGCGATATGTTCTCCATGTGAGGACTGCGCGACGCTGTAGGTGGGCTTGGCACACTTGACGATTGCGCGACTTGCTCTTGAACCACTTTATTGCCAGGTTTCTTCCCGCGCACAACCGCTGGTTTCCGCACGACGATCAGCTCAAAGTCGCAGTCACCTCTCGCGTGCATTCCCCACTGCGCAAACCACTTTTGCGCGTGCTTGTCGTCCTCAAATGGCTTCCGAGTCGCGCTCTCCTGGTTGCGCTCGGTGAACACGTCCACATCTGCAGGCGCAAGAGCAGCCGCCTCACCGCCATGAGCAGCAGAGAACTTGCGCGAATACGACGCGCAAAACACACGCAGCACGTCGTCGAGCGTCGCGAGTGCGGGCGTGAGTGCGACGCGCTTCGTCCATGCGTCTGCGCGAGTGTGGTCTTCGTAGTGCACGTAGAGCTTCATGGCGCCAATGCCGTCCGCTCGTTGTTGTCCCCCAAAATGAACTGAAAATGGCTTTTGTGTCTGCTTCAAGATGAAGTGTCTGCTCATCATTCTGCGAGTTGTCTTGAAGAAAGTAGAGCGCTTTCAAATAGCGAGTTCGAGGCGACACTGCGTTTCTTATAGGTTCACCTATACTCATGTCAACCTGCAAATATTAGAATGCACAGATGCGATGCTACAAATAACTCTCTCTTAGCGCCGATACTCCACTCTCTTAAGCCCGAATGGATCTTGGACAGCTTCTGAAAATGGCACGATTGAAATCGAAGACAGAAGCTCTCGTCATGGGGTGGCGAGCGCGCTTGCGGTGACGGCTGGCGCGACAGCGAGCGCCTGGAACACGCACCGCAATGGCTTCGTGTGGGACGACCGCGCGCTCTGGGAAGCGTTCACGCACGACTTTTGGGGATCGTCGATCCGCGCCGTCCACAGCCACAAGAGCTACCGGCCGCTCACGATCCTGTCGTTCCGGTTCAACCACTGGCTCGCAGGTGCTAGCGTCGCGCCGCAGCTGCATGCCACCAACATGCTCATTCACATGGGGTGCTCGCTGCTCGTGTGGAGAGTGACGCAGGTGCTGTTCTTCAAGCATCACTTCGCCGATGACACAGCGAGATCGCTCGAGTTCAAGCGCATGGGAGCGACGCTCGCAGGACTGATGTTTGCAGTGCACCCGATCCACTGCGACGCGGTCGCGAGCATCGTCGGGAGAGCGGATCTGCTCTGCACTTTGCTCTCGCTGCTGGCGTTTCTCTCGTATGTGGACGCTGTATCGCAGCACGAGCGAACCAAGTGGAGCGCGTTCATACTGGCAATTGTGCACGCTGTGGCAGGTAAGCCCGTTGTATTCCTGTGCACTGTATGCATGGTTCTCTTGCATTGTATCCACTGATTTGCGTTCGCTGCTGTTGTCATAGCGAGTCTCTGCAAGGAGCTGGGGTTCACGGTCTTCGGACTCTTTCTCGCCTACGACATCATCACGCAGCTCTCATCCCATTATCACCATTATCGCCAAGATCACCAGCAGCAGCAGCAAGCAGAAGCTGACACAAACCCCTCCGAGAGGCTGCAGCACCGAGCGTTCACCCAACGAATCGCTGCGATCGTGCTCTTCACGCTCGCGCGCGTCTGGATCAACGGCGAGCATCGACAGATGCAGTGGAACATCCTGGCAAACAACGTCGCGGTGCAGGACGCCAAGCGGACTCGGATCCTGTCGTACGCGCACATCCACGCGTGGTACTTGTGGAAACTGGCGTGGCCGCGGTCGCTGTGCTTCGACTACGGGTTCAAGACGATCCCGATCATCACGACGCTCTGGGATCCCCACAACCTCTACACTCTGGTCGCGTACAGCGCGCTCGTGCTTGGGGTCTGCGTTGGCGCCAAGCAGGTTCCATCCGGCTCACCCGTGCTGCTCATGTGTATCGCGTTCGGGGTGATCCCGTTCATCCCAGCGTCGAACCTGCTGTTCCCGTCGGGACGGTCGTGGCCGAGCGCTTGCTGTACTTTCCAAGCGTCGGGTTCTGTCTCTTGGTTGGCCACATCCTACAGGAAGCTCCGAGTATCGCGTACAAGTACGGATCCAGAGACTTTGTTGCTGTCACGAGTGGACGCCGCACTGGGCTTACTGCAGTACCTGCGACAGCAACCAGGAAGAAGACCAAGAGCATGGACGCTGTGTTCCGTCGCTGCTACGCGCTCACGATGCTCGGCATAGGGTTCTTGCTGCTCTGCGGGTGCTACCGGAGCCAAGTGCGCAACGCCGAGTGGGCGAGCGAGACCTCGCTCTTCCACGCCGCGCTCCGCGTCTCGCCGACCAACAACAAAGTGCTGACCAACATCGGCAAGACCCTGCTCAACTCGGACAACGAGCAGGCGACCGAGATCCTGCGCGTCGCTGCGGCGCTCTTGCCGCACCAGGTTGAGGGTCACACGAACCTGGGACTCGCGTACTGGGACAAGCGGAACCTGCTCTCTGCGGGGCGGCACCTGTTCAAGTCGACGCATTTCGGTACGGAGTATTTCCAAGGAGCTGGGTATGTCGGGTGCCTGCTGCTCGACCTCTGGCTCGACGAGCATCAACCAAGCGAAGGAGGGAGAGGGTTCGCTGTGGAGACTTTCCACACGAGCCCCACTATCCAACGAGCACGCGAGTCCTGGACTTTGCGGTTGAATCCAGAAGCTACCACCCGATCCACTATTACACGAGAGCGGGGTTCGCGCACTGCGCGGGCGAGTACGACAGCGCGATCGGGTATTACACGGAAAGAGAGCATCCTAAAGGAGTGGGCGGTCGGGGTTGTGCTAAACTGCAAGCTCTCGATCGCATTGTCACTGCGTGCCTCCTGCTAGGTTTTGCAACATGGCGCTGCAAGTGAACGACGCGGTGCTCAAGAAGACGATCGACAGAGAACTGATCCTGCGCGCGGACCAGATCTACAACCTCATGGCGGTCTCGCACACTGCGTCCGGCAACAAAGAACTCGCGCTTGAGACGATCGCCGCGGGACTGCAGCTCGACTCGGAGGAAGAGGATTTGCACGCGAACGCCGCGATGCTGTACGCCGAGAGGAAAGATGTGGAGAATGGCAATGTCCATCTAGAGGCACTGCTGCGGCTCGCGACATCCCAGAAGAGTCTGAGGACGCTCAATGTCGTGGGGCAAGAGATGGAGAGACTTGGGGAGCCGACCCCAACCGCGCTCTGTCGACTGAAAGCAGAGTTGTTGGCAGCAGAGCTAGAGAAACCGTCAGCAGCATCGGCACCATCGTCACCAGCAGCAGCTCCGAAAGCTGATATATCTCAGCTGAGACTGTCGACAGAGTAAGCGGCAAGGCTATGTACTAATCTCCACTCGAACTCTGGCCACCCCTGAGTTAACCTGCCGTGGCTGAGTGAGTACCCACCAGGTGGGTCGATCGATTGGACCCTGTTCGCGCACGAGCCTTTTGCACCCCAGCCGCCACATTGGGGACGGGAATGCACACTCGGCAAAGGGAAGTGGGTAGTGATGAGTACTCTCGCAAGGAATCTCCATCGTGGTCCTTTGCAGTCCGAGCTCTCTGCAAACCTGGGATGTCCGATCTTTAATGTGCAAAGTTGCCTCTCAACCAACACTCAGAGACTGCGAGCAGCGAGTGCTGGACCCCATGACACAGCCTGCGTCATCGCCAACTCTCTCGAATCACAACAGAGCGAAACGGTTCAAGCTCGAACCAGTCGACCGTTTAACAAGTGAGCGAGCCTGGAAGAGATGTGACGACGCGCAACTGTCTGTGGCTGCCTATTTATAGAACGGAAGGAGTATGCTTGGGAGGAAAGCGCTTTCCATTTGAGCATGCGCATGGGACGAAGGGCATGGGAGTGGAAATGGAAAGAAAGTGTCGTCTGTGTGACTGTGTGTCTAGCTGCTTCGAGAGGAACGAGCGAAACGAATGGGACGGACGCAGGAGCTCTCATTGGCATTCGCGCTTTCCTTCCACGTCCGCAGGAGACGGCAGGTAGGTTGTTGCCCATTCAGCAGCTTTTGCCTTTGCTGGAAAGCGTTCAAAGCTCGCGAGGTCGCTGGGAGAAAGTCCGATCACCAGCAGCGCTCTGGACAGGAAAGGTCAGCCAGCACCAGGTGCAGAGCCGAGTTCGGACAGTAGACACAACTGCTCTGGGTCGCGCTTGCTGCGTTCGTTTGTGCGGGGTTTGTTCGCTCCCGTCCATTGTGGTACGAAGCGAGGCGGAGATCATGACGCAGCGTGCCTCACACCCCTCCGAAGCAGAAGCAGCCATTGCAGCGCGCAACGACTCGCTCGCGTGTCTGCTGAGCTCGGCGCAGATCCGCCGACGCCGCGCTCGCGCCGTGCACATCCTGATCGTGATCGCGTGCGTGATGCTGTGTGGCGAAGTGCTCATGAGCCAGGCGCTGTGCGGGTGGAGCTCCTGGATGCTGCAGCTCGTGTTCCCGTCGCAGAACGTGACAAGCGTCAAGGTCGCGTGTCTGGTCGGCGGCTTTGCGCTCACGTTCTACCACTTGGTCGTATGCGATAGCCAGGAGCTGTCATCCCAACGAGCTGCGACCAGCACCGCCAGTGGCATTGCATCTCCCAGATCGTCGTCCCCACGCAACAGCAAAGATCACTCAAGCACCAGAGACGCACGAGCTGCTCACCGTCCCGCCAGTCTACCTCCAAGGACCTCGGAAGTTCGGGTCCCAGCCCCAACGACAACTGAGATCCCACGAGATCCGACGCCACTACAGCAGATCGCTGAGCCGGAACTCCCGCAGATCAAGCTCGCGAACGAGCACCAGAGCTCGGGGATCAGCAGCAGCGACTCGCCCATGCACGTGAACGGGAAAGAGCCTATCGCGTTCGAGAACGACTTGTTTCAGGGTCACTTGCTCCTCATGGTCCGGGATTCCGCTTGTTCTTCCAGTCGAAAGGCAAATCCGACACTGAGAACCAACTGGAGCCATCTCTTCAACGGCCGCAAGCGCGCGCTCTGGGTCCAGGTTCAGGGACGATTCAAGCGCGTCCCGCCGCCGGACGCCACGCTGTTCCTCGCCGTGGAGGTCGCGTCCCCGTTAGTCCTGGGCTTTTGGACACGGAAGCTCGTCGAAGTGCTCGTGTCGGTCGTGAAGAAGATCGCGCGCGACGTGCACATTTCGTTTGGAGATGACAGCGACGAGACTGAAGGTGGTGGCAACAGGAGCGAATTGGCGCACGCGGCGTTCCCATTGTACCAGTGTGTGGACGAATTCGTCGAGACGCCGTTGACAAAGTCCCCGCCGATGCTCGGCATTGAGAACTTTGGCGAGTCGCCGCAGCAAAAGGAGCAGCGCACGCGCTCTCCTCGCGCTTCTTCTAGTTCCAGTGGCGGCAGCAGCTCAAAGAAAGAGTTTGCGCTCGACAAGGTGTACACGTTCCAGTTCTACACCATGTACGCGGATCTGGCGCAGTGGCAGATCGCGAATTTGCCCGGGATGCCCGAGATCCCGCTCAAGAAGCTCACGGGCGACCAGCCGATTCGCTTTGCTGCCTACATGGCCAGCCCAACGACGCCGCAGTCGAGTGATACTGCGGCTGTTGCCGTTACCCTCAAGCACGCGAGTGCTGCGAAGGACTACCTCTTTTGCTTCTCGCTCCAGCACAACGAGGCGAACAAGAGACCTCGAGGGAACTCGCGCCACCAGCCCACCTACAGCACCAGCAGCAATACGCCGACGACAACAACAGCGGAGCAGTCAAGTATACTCTGTTCCCCGACTGCCTCCAGTCTGCGCAGTACGCTGCAGTCGCCAAGCCCTCGAAGAGCTTCGCGCGGTGATGAAGAAGACGGACGTGGAGCGGCCACTACTGCGTCACCACCACCAGCAACAGCGCTACCTCTACTGCCACCAAAGCTCGTGCAGCTCGAGCAGTCGCTGCGCAACCTCAGGTTCGCGCTGCCCATGTGGATCGAGCAGGTCGACCGCGTCGCTGGGAACCGCAAGGTCTCGTACTTGTTCACCGTCGAAGAGAGAACCAGCACCATCGAGTCTCGCTCTTCTTCGCTGTTGTCTTCGCATCACTACACGGTCGTCCGCAGCGCTGCGACGATCAAGAACGCGCTGCTCATGCTTCGTGACGACAATGTCGACACCGCATCATCCACCCCAGGTGTTCTCGACAGTGACAAAACCAAGGGAGCGATGACAACCCCCCACCAACCAAAGTTCAATCGAAGCCATGAAGAAGAGTTCCGCAAGCTGCTCGTCGAGTCGCGCGAGTTCCTCTACGAGGCGATCACGAGCGAGGCGCAGGCGCTCGCTGATGCGTTACAGAAGATCGCCGACGTCTCTGGTGGCGGCACTGCACCTAGCGCTTCGACTGCTTGTAGGCTCGACAAACTCAAGCGCGCCATGCTCTACCACTGTCTCAAGTCCTCGGGTACTTTGGCGAGCGTGCGCGCGTACCAGGACATTGGCATCCAGCTGGGCAAGGCGAAGCGCGAACGCATGGACATCATCTGCGAGTGCGGCGTGTACCGCGTGCACTCGCCGCGCATGTTGCGCCAGGAGTGGCTCATGCTCACGACCAGCGATGTGCTCTTCTTCCGGTCCTACTCGATGCGCGCGTCCAAGACTGTCGCGATCACTGAGCTGCTTCGGGTGCAGTCTGTGGATGCGCCGCATGTGCTCAACCCTCAGGGGTTTAGTGCGGATGTGTCATCATCACAAGCACAGCACTCGAGTGCTAGTAGCTCCTGGCACTGCGTGGAGCTACACTTGGTGTGTGAGATCGTGACACTGTTTCTCGACAGCGAGGACGCGCGGAAGCAGTTTGTCGCGTCGCTGAGCCAGATGCTGCTGCTCACAGCCAAGCCTGGACGGCTGCCGCCACCTCGAAGCTTTGAGAGCCAGCCACTTCCGCTCTGTTTGAACCAGCGCAACATGCTCTCGTCAAAGGCTTTTGCACTCGGGTTTGAGTCACCACCGCCTGAGAGCTCGCGAACAGATAGTCCGTTGACTCTTGTCCAGGACACTCTGCGGAAAGGTATTGAGCTCTACGAAAGTCCAGTCTGCGACCGCAAAACCAGCGATCTACTGCCGTTCCTAGACGCTGTGGAGCTGCTCTCGGACATGGAGCTCCCTCGTGGTGACGACGACGCTCCTGTGAGTCCTCTGGTTCTCCATCCCCACGCCAGAGCACCGAGTACCTCAACGGCCGTGCTGCCGTCCTCACACGAAGAGAAACTCGCGTTCGCGCTCAACCTCTACCACATGCTATACATCCACGCGACGCTCGTGTTTGGCGCTCCAAGCTCGCATTTCCAGTGGAAGAAACTGCAGAGCGTACCTTTCTATTTGATTGGCAAGCACAAGTCGAAGCAAGTGCGCTTGACGCTCGAAGTCATTGAGCACGATATGCTGCGCGCTGGCGCGGCGGCATTGTCATCCACTCCATCTCCACCTGCTACAGCTGGTATCCTCAGTCCAGGCACAAGTGCACGCAAGCTGCTGCAACTCGGCTCTGGAAAGACTGGGGCTAGTGCGACTGGTGGTAGCAACAGCAGTGCTGCTGCTGGCGACCTGACTGTCCCCAAACACCTCTCGACCACGAAGCCAGACTTTCGAACGACGTTTGCGCTTCAGATGAACTGCAACCCCAGCTCGGAGGTGCAC
Organism: Globisporangium recalcitrans; assembly: GCA_023333815.1. Classification (NCBI taxonomy): domain Eukaryota; phylum Oomycota; class Peronosporomycetes; order Pythiales; family Pythiaceae; genus Globisporangium; species Globisporangium recalcitrans. The sequence goes on from JAASFO010000004.1 coordinate 20,823, forward strand.
GTCATCCGCGTCTACGACGGCACGGAGAAAATCCACGAGCAGCTCAATGAGACGAGCTCGCTGTTCCTCTCGCAAGAGCTCCGAGTGGATCTGGTGGAGCGCGTGGTTTGGCTCCCGCGAGTGATTGAGTGGCGACAGCAGGATTTCCTGCCGCGCAGTGGCAAGAGCGTCGCGATGGGACTCATCGGGGCTAATGGAAACGGCGGGACTGGCGACGCACGCGCGTTCTACTGTTTGCAGAAGCTGCTAGGGTTCCTGGAGGAAACACAGCGTGGCCAGGTGCAGAACGTGCTTCTCGGAGTCGGGAAGAGCGCTCGCATCGTGTACGACAGCTTCTGGACCCAGCGTGCTGGTGGTAGCAGCAGCGCTGTGGTCCTGAAAAGGAGTACAAGCAGCCAGAGCCCTGACCGCGCGCTGGCAAAACAGAACACTAGAAGCAGCAGCAAGAGCGTTGTGGAGATTGGGAGTGATGGCGCTGGAGGTACTCCGACCGCGAGTGGTGCGCGCCAGTTCTTCCAGTCCTTCTTTTAGACATGATATGCGTAGAAGCAATCACAGATATGAATGCATCCTGGAGTTTCTCATCCATCCATTCATTCAGTTGCATGACTTTTCAAGATCCATTTGATTGGCATCCCACACGTTTCGATGTGGGACACGCTCTGGAGCAGCCCACATTTCATGCAACATCTGGAAGGTATTTTGGCGGGAAGCTTTTTTTTATTGGCGTGTGCAAATTGGCGGATTTGACAACAAACAACAGCAGCAGAGCTAGCAGCTCCCCATTATTGAGTGAGCTGCTCGCGATTGCACCTCAAAGCGCACAGAAGCAGGAAGAGAAGGAACGGGAGAAAGAGAGCCATGGCGTCAACTGGAAGCTCTTCCGCCCCAGTCGTCACCACCACCACCGACAGCGAGCTGTCCGCTGCGCTGGTGCTCGAGAAGACGACGAGCGATCCTCGCTACACGCGCGGCCAGACGCTGCTCAAGGAGAAGCGCCTGGAGGAAGCCGTCGTGGTCTACGAAGACCTGCTGCGCACCATGTACGTCTGTCTGCTAGCAGTTTGGCTACATGTGACGCTTGTTTGCTAATATGCGAATGATATAAACGCTAGGATTGAGACGGAGAACCAGTCGGACTCGCTCGCGGTCGCGCCAGTGTACTACCAGTACGGCCACTCGATGCTCCTGCTCGCCGAGGTATGCAGGCATGCATATTCACAGTCTTCTACTGTCGTTGTGTGTCTGTCTGTATGTGGCTAACTGTTGCATGTGACGTATAATAGGCGACCGCGAGTGTGTTTGGTGGCTCGGTGGCGCAACCAGAGGAAGGCGGCGGCGATGGAGACGCCGAGCAGGACGCGAAGAACATGGCGGACGACCTCGAAGTCGCGTGGGAGATGCTCGAGGTCGCGCGCGTGATCTACTCGCGGTACCCGGACGAGCTCGCGGTCGAGAAGGAGCTCGCGCGCGTGTACATGCGTCTCGGCGACCTCGGCATGGAGTCGGACGTGTTCGACCAAGCCAAGTCGGACTACGAGAAGAGTCTGATGCTCCGCCAGAAGATCCTGAAAGAGACCAAGGACCCGGACACGACGCTCCTGGCAGATCTCTACTGCTGTCTCGCGATCTCGTGCATCTATCAGGACTCGAGTGCCCAGCAGCAGGACAGCGACGACACGAGCGTCGATCTTGGCGCGCGCCAGGACGAGATCCGCAAGCGCGAGGACGAAGGGCTCAAGTACTACGTGCTTGCGGGCCGCGTGATGGCGGACAACATCCGCCGCGTCGCCGGGCTGTGCTCGAAAGAGCTCCAGGAGTTTGCGGAGCAACGCATTCCAACGTACGGGGATGAGTCGTCGGCGTCAGTGGTGTCGTCCAAGGGCAAGGGCAAGCAGAAGGCGACTGCCGAGAAGCAGCAGCTGCTGTTCACTGGCGGCAGCAGCATGGACGCAGTGAAGGACGAGTTCCTCGCGCGCGTGCAGGCGCTCAAGGCGAGCGACGTGGTCACCGACAGCTTGACGAAGGACGAAGCGCAGCTGCTCGAGTACATTGAGATCTACGTCGAGCTCAAGGAGAAAGTCGACGGCATCATCGAGAGCGCGAACGCCGAAGCCGTTGATGCCAGCAGCTCTGCCGGTACAAAGCGCGGCTCCGATGCGGTCGCGAACGCTGAGGAGCCTGTCACAACGATCGGGTTTGGCGCCTCAGCAGGCACCACGACCGTGGGCTTTGGCAGCGCACCAGCGGCATCTTCGGAGACTGTGAACGTCATCCCCGTGGTCAAGAAGCGCAAGATCGCGCCGCTGACGACGCCAACTGCCACTGCCGCGGCCGCTGCGACCACCACGACCACAGACGCCTCTGTGCCTGCTACTGAAGATGCAAAGTGACCAACAAATAACTAGGAGATACGAAGTAGGAACAAAACAACAGAAAAATGAATTGGATGTGTTGAACTGCCTCGTGTTGCTTGATTTGAGTGTTTGGTCTCCACTGGTGAAGGAGCACGAAGCGCCGTGTTTGTGTGGTTTTCGACGCGCTCTTCTTCTGCTCGGTCCTCCGTCCAAGCGCCTGCTATTTACCGTTCGACGACACCATCAGCGAGAGAAACTCTCAAGAGCATCCATCACCCCCTCACTCTCAACAGCTGCGGTACGAGTCCAAGAGGAACTGGAACACTTTCTTCACGTCGTGGTCCGCCGAGTTGGAGCTGAACACGCGCACCTGCAGGTCGTCGGCCACTTGGTCCTTCTCCATCGCCACGCGGAACTTGCCCCCGATCGCCTTCATCTGCGCCAGCGCGCTCACGAACCAGTTGTCCTTGTACGCCACGCCGTCCGCGTCGCAGTTGCTCTTGTGCTCCGTGATCACGCGGTTAAAGCCCTCGAAGAGCAGCGTCAGGATCTGCTTGAGCTCGTCCTGCAGCTGTTTCAGCGAGTCCTCCACGGTCTGCACGTCCACCATCTCCGTCTCGTCCGAGTGGCCAGCAGTGGCAGCAGCGTCGCCCTTGCTGCTGCTCTTTTCTTCCAACTGCCGCGTCTTGCGCGCGATCAGCGCCTGGACGTACTCGAGCGTCTCGTTCAGGATCCCCCACACGTACGGCCAACTGTACTGCTGCACGGCGTCTGGCGTGAAGATCCACTTGGCGATCGTCGTCGCGCGGATGATCTCCTGGCGGAGCATCATGTTCAGGATCAGACCGATGTGCTGCGGTGACTTGAGCCACACGAAGCCCACGGTCTTGACAAGCACGAGCTCATTGTTCTCACCACCAAACAGCTGTTCAGCGTGTCCATACTTCTCGAGCAACAAACGCATGTGCGTGAACGTCGCAGCGCCAGCTTCCAAGAGACAGGTCCAGACGATTTCTGTGGCGTCACTGCGGTCGATCCCCGTCGTCGCGATCTCTTCTTCGATCCAGCTCTGCAGCGCGGACGCCGGAGGGTGCGCTTTCAACTTGGTCGTGACTGCCTGGTAAAAGTCGCGCGTGACCGGCGTCACGCCCGAGACGTCGTTCGTCTCTTCGAGGTCCGAGATCTGGTAGCGAATGCGCGGCTTCGGCGCTGGAGGCAGCAGCATGTGGAACTCGCTCGGCAGCACAGTCTGCATGTGCTGCAGGTACGAAAGTCGCACGCAGCGCTCGATCACAGCGCTCACAAAGAGTCGCTGCGCATCGTCTTCCTGCGCCTCGAGCACGTGAGCCCAGTTCGCCCACGGCCACTTGAACTCGAAGTTCGACAAAAAGTGGCTGAAAAACTTCACAAACACGTCCACCGCGGCCGCGTTCATGAACGAGATCTCGCGGAAGAGCAGCTCCACGACGATCGCCAGCGCCGCAGAGACCACGCGCGCCTCGCTTTTCACCAAGTGATACAGCACCGAGCAGTAGTACGCGATCTTCGGCGCCGACGTTTCCGCGAGCGCGGCGACAAAGAGCGTCTCGAGCAGCAGGAACTCGCTCTTGATGGCAGCGGCACCAGACTCGGCGAAGCGCGTGTTCAGGTTCTTGCACATGCTCAGCAGCTGCTTGGCAGCCATCGCTGGCTTTGGCTGGAACGTCTGGAAAGAAAAGTTGAGAAAACCCAACGAGCAGCAGGTTGGTAAAGAAATACGAGAAAGCCACGGGATACCAGCCAATCAACTTTAAACATACCTCCAAGGCGCTGAGGATGTGTCCGCGAGCGATGATGTACGACGCCAGGTGCAAGTTCGCGATCGCCGAGCCAGCAGCGCCGGCGTCTTCCGTGAGGATGCGGAACAGCGCGTGGTACGTCGGGATCTTTGAAAAGTCAAACTAATACAGAACAACACGACAAAGTAGTGGCTCAGGTAAGAGTACTGCTGGCACATCCCTCATACCGCATCGAACAAAACAACACAAAACGTACGCTCGACGAGTCGATTGTGAGAGGCGTCGAGATCGCATGCGGCTCCACGGATCGGAAGTGCGACGTCAAGTGTTCTTGCGGGTGCACGACTCCAGGGATCTTCCAGCGCAAAGGGGATTTGCCGCTTGCCTCGTCATCTTCCGCTCTCACCACCGGCTTCTCTGCGCGCACCAGGTTCAGCGCCTCCCACTGGAGCGACAGCGGGTCAAACTTCTTGCAGAACGAGCTCTGCTCCTCTTCGGTCTCTGGCTCCCATACGAGATCGAGACGCAAGCGGCGCACCAACCAGCTCGTCGGGTGGTCGTTCTCCGTGCCCCGCGGGTTGCTCTCTTCCTCGCGGTTCGAAACGTACTCTTTGCATCGGCTCAGCAGGCTCTCGTACATGTCTTCGCAGTTCACAGCCAGCGACTGACCGCACTACAGTAGGGACCGAACCAATTTCACACGCACAAGCTAGAAAGTCAGATACGAACCACAGACGCGATAGCCATCATCTACAACAGAAACACTCACGTGAAGCAGCGTGTCGAGCACAACCGACGCGAAAAAGTCCTTGAACGCAGCCGCGTCCTCGCGCGCGCGCAGTGGCTCGTCGCTCTCGACATTGAAATCGTCGGGCGTGCACACGGACTGCAGCGTGTCGAGCAAGCCAAGCAGGTCTTCTCCCTTCAGCACTCGTGTGGACACCAGTTCGCCCAGAAAGCGCACGAGCAGACGCACGCGCAGCGCGACGTCCGTCACATCGCGCTCTTTGCGCGTCGCGTCCTCGTCTTTCTCCGCCAGGTCCGCATAGCGCTCGCTGTTGAAGAAGTCGAAATCGCTCTGCACGTGCGCGATCGCCGCGTCCACGATCTTCCGTCCAAACGCCGGCTTCTTCTCGTTCACGAGTCCCACGAGCACTGCGTACAGCGACGTCTTGTGCGCCAGCTTGCCCGCACAGCGCAGCGTGAGCGCAGAGATGTGGTTGAGCTTCGCCTCTTCGTCCGACGCCTCAAGCTCAGCGAGCACTTTCGCGGCTGCATCCTGCAGATGGTCGCGCATCGCAACACTGCCCTCGACGTCGTCGCCCAGCTGCGTCACTTCGCCGAGCTCCACGATCGCCTTCTTGGTCAGACGCCACGCGCGCGCACGGTCGCTCTCGCCGTTTGCACCACCGCCCGACGAGTAGCGGCCGAAGCGTCCTCCGCCACCACGTCCGCTGTCGCTGTTCCCACCGTAACGCGATCTTCCGCCGCCGTACCGGTCATCGTCGCGGCGGTAATTGTCTCGTGGTCGGTAGATGCTGCTGCGGTCGTCGTACCGAGCGCGCTTGTTGTAGCCGCCGCCGCTACTGTCGTCACCGTATCCTCCGCTGCTGTTGTCGTTGCGCGGGTCGAACTGATCCTGGCGACCACCGCTGCCGCCAGCCCCTTCGTCGAACGAGCGCTTGCGGCGACGTCCGCCGTCCTCCTCGAAGCCGCCCTCCTGGCGACCGCCACCGCTGCCACCGTTGTTGTTGTACTCGCCACGGTACATGCTGCTGGTATGTACGTATATGCTGCTTCTTGCCTGTGCTCTGCTGCTGCTGCTGCTGTGAATGGGAGGGCGTTCACGAGGCTGCTGGAGATACGAACGAGGCGCTTTGCTTCGTCTTCTGCCGTTCTCGTCTGTTGTTTGTGTCGTTGCGCGCCAATCCAGCAAAATGAGGTTTGACAAATAATACCCCTGTTGGGGGCATTATTTGTCGCGCCATTTTTTCACTCTGCAACCTCTGTCTGACGCGAATGTAGAATCTAAAGAGGTTTCCAAGCAACTCACTTCAGTAAAAGCCGGTATACCGGTTTCCATACCTGCAACCACCTGCAGCGATCTTGAAAGGACATCGATTTGAGAGCAGAATTGACACCATCAGCGTCATGTGGCGCTCTCTGCGCGCATGTGCGCTGAAGACTACTGTGCTGGTGGCGTGCTGCTGCTGGTGTCATGCCAGTCCTCTATATGCAGCTGAGGCTGTCGACGCAACCTGCGTGGACTCGAAGCGACGAGCACTAACCGATGGCATCGACACCACGCTCATGCTGCCACGGGTCGCCACGCACAGGAACGCGCACGGCTCGCACTTCACGTGCACGACGACGTGCTACTTCATCTTGATGGCGTATCTGGTCGCGCTCGCCAGCTTCCTCGCCATTCTCTTCCTCATCCCGGTCGCGTCGTTATCTCCAGACGCCAAGTCCAAGCCATCGCCGCCTCCGTTCCTGCTCTGGTTTGGAGAAGACAACAGGAAGTATGAACCAGTCGCGGATCGCAGCCATTCTCGCACCAAGCGAGGGTTCTGGGCTCGTTTACTCTCAGCACGGCGCGACAGCGAAGCACTCCCAGTCAAAGACGATCTCGCAGCGACAGCAACGCTGCTGCCTGAAGAAGATGTGGTGCGCGTCGAGCCGCCAAAGAAGACCTACGAGAGCATCGGCGTCGACACGGACAGCCTGCTGCTCATCTCTCCGCCTTCGTCCCCCGGTGGGCGACGCGGCAGTATCTTTGCGAATGCGTCTCGCGCCGACACGTCGCGCTGCTCGCTATGCGGTGGTGGAGCTGGTGCGCCAGGAAGCTCCGCGGAGAAGAAAGAGCAGATGGTGCGCGTCGATCGAGCACCGCGCCGAGAAGCGCAAGGAGCAGACCAACTCCGACATCAGCTACGAGAACCTGCACGACGAAGAGATCCAGATGTACGAGTACCTCGAGTTCGTGCGCGAGCTGCTCGAAGGCATGGTGGTCAAGAAGGTCTGCCAGAAGAGCGCGAAAGTGGTCAAGCGCACGTTCTTCATCACGAAAGACATGACCACGGTGTACTGGAACAAGCTCGGGACGAAGAACTGGATCAGCAAGAAGAGCAGTCTGGACGCGAGCAAGATCGACAAGGTGCTCAAGGGCTTCCACGGGAACGCGAACGTCGAGACCAAGGGCAAGTCCGAGAAGAGCTCGCTCTACGTCTCGGTCGTGTGCAGCGACGGGAAGCACTTGGGTCTGGAAGCCAAGGACGAGGCGATGCGCCAGCGCCTCTTTGTCGGGTTTTCGCGCCTCGCGTCTGAAAAGCGTCACGAACAGCAGCAACAGAGTCAGAGTCAAGTCGCAGACGCCATGATGTCACCAATCGCTGGTGCAACGCAAGCATCTCGAGCGATTACACCCGATGCTGTCGAGGTTGACTACGAGGAAGAAGAAAAGCCAGCGTTCGCTGCCGTGGAGCCGCACCCCGAGACCCAGAAGGATCTGGACCCCGAAAACACACGGACACGCTCAACCAAACAGGTTGCTTTCGTGTCGAACGAGGAGCTGCACGCAGCAACGCAAGACGCGTCGAGGACTCTTTCTCAACAGCAACGTGGTTCGACGCGCAGAGTGTCCACCACTGGACGCCATGGTTCGCCGACGATTCAGCCATCTGCATCGGTTCCACCAGCACCAACGAGTGATCCTGAGACCGAAACCGTGATCATCGATGAGCTGCTGCGAGAGCTGCAAAGTGGGGACTTGGAGGAGAAAACAGAGGAGGACGAGCGGGACGGAAAGGGCGAAGGCGATGGTGCGTAGCTGTGGAGAAGAAAGTCAGGCTACTTGAGCCAAAGACCCTAGTGAACGAAGCCTATTGGGAAACGCTGTCGAACAAGACCAAACCTCAATGCACAACATCAGGTCTTATCATGAGGCTTGTGAGCTTTACTGCTGTAGGGGATTCAGTGAAGTCAATGAGCTGACGAAGCAAACATCACGATCGGAAGACCGGCACCGCGATCACAGCGCCTCTCCAAGTGTAGTGGAGGAATGGACTGCCTGGGAAGGGAAATGAAGGGAACGCAACTCTCATGGGAAAGAAAAGCATCGTCTAATAAAATGGGGTGGCAGCAAAAGGCTACTAGTACTGCTCAGCTGACAGACTACTGCCTGGCTCTTTTTGCAACTTGCTACTCGCTTAATGATGGGAAGTGGGGACTAATAGATAAGAAAGGACGACTTGCGCACACTCGCCACCCAACCGCAGACTGTTTGCAGACGGGATGGCGCGTGTCGAGTGATCCGTCCTTCCGCTTTTGCTTTGGCGTTTGGCTTCGGCGTTTGCTCTGCTTTGGACTTAGTCGGACCGGAGGAAGCGCGTGGTCGTGGTCTCCTTCGAGTCGCTCTTCTTGAACACGCCCGCGACCGCGAGGATCACGAGCAGCACGAGCACGCAGCAGGCGCCGATCGCGAGCGTCAGCCGCATGTTCTTCCACCACATCTCCTTGCGCAGCTTGCGGCCCGTGTTGCGGAACACCTTCGCCTGCTCGTTCAGGTCGTTCGTCTTCTGCTCGACCACCTCCATCTTCTCCGTGTTCGAGAGCACGACCTGGATGTTGTTGTGCATCACGGTCTTGACGCTGTCCACCTGGTTCAGCACCTCCGAGAGCTTGTCCACTTTCGTGCGGTCGTCGTACGTCGTCGCGATCGCGAGCAGCGCCTTCATGCAGTCCTTGTCCAGTCCGTTCTGTCGGTATTCGCACAACAGAACAGGATGGTTAGTACAGCCAACACGACCACTGTAGGAGAACCACACACACAACAACATTGTCCCACACCTCTCTGCACGTGAGCGCCTTGGAGCCAAACTTGGGCACGATCTCCTGCTGCACCGCGGCGATCATCTGGAACGCGAGCCGGATCGGGTAGTCCTTGGCCGTGATCGCCGCGAACACGAGCTCGTCGTTGTCCATCGTGAAGTGGAACTTGTTCGGGTCGCACTCGAGCGAGTGGCGGCCGTTCGGCGTCACCTGCGACTTCCACGTCGGCGCGCGGATCACCTTCGAGAGCATCTCCTTGTACGCGTTCAGCTCGTTCATGTCCACGTTCGGCTTGCGCGCGGACGAGTGGATGTAGCACGCGACGATCGCCTTGTCGGTCGCGCGCGCGATCGCGATGAACTTGATGTTGTCGCGCGTCAGCGTGGCCGCGGCGTTTGGTGTCGCCATCCTGGTCTTTCTTTCTGCTGCTGCTGCTGCTGGAATGCGATGCTTGCGCTGCTGATCTGTCTGTGAGCTAGTTACCTGCACACGCGTCCGGACACTCTGCTGCTGTCTCTATATGCAGGTGGATGGCGCCTTTGCTCTAAATGCACCACGCGCAGCCCTTCTTCTGCTTCTTCTGTGCTAGTCTTCGAATAACTGACATGTCAAAGGAAATCACCACACTTTTCTCTGTTTGTACCAAAAATAGAGCAAAGTATAAACTCATGTCGTAATTGGAGCATTCGACTCGCATCACTTTCGTAATTTATGAAACTGATTGTATTGAAAAACTACAAAAGTAGTAGGCATCACAATACAAAAGTTGCGCAAGTAGACAGATGCTGAACCCATGGGTTCAACATTGACAGTTTCTCCCATTTTGCACGCTCTATTTATGGATGGATAGATGCATTTTAGGAGACCTGGAAGAGTGGCTTCGTGGCGCTGAGAAGCTGCGCGAGCTGCTCCGGCGCGTACGTCTCGTCGAACGAGAGCGCGCTCTTGGCACCCAGCTGCTCCTGCACGAGCACGACGTCGGCGCCGGCGCTGAGCGCGGCCATGACTGCCACTTCCTCCAGAGTGGACGACTGGGAAGGAGCCAACTGGTGGTTCGTCACGACCTCCAGGATGCCTTGCGCGCGACTCGCGTCCAGGAGCTACATAACGAGGATTAACAAGTGAGCTACGCACATCCCTCCATTGCATAACGATGCACACGTGTGCATGCACATCAAGAGCGTACCTCAATGGACGCAGTGAAGCACTTGAGCAGCTCGCGGAGCGCGATCGAGTAGGCAAAGCCGAGATCCTTGGTCTCCTCAAAGTTCGCAAACTCCTGCAGCGTCACTTCGAAGCGCGGCGTGATCTGCGTCTCGCGGATGTAGATCCACTCCTCCAGATTGTCGAACTGGCCGTGCTGGTTCGCGAGAATGTGAGCCCACGCGACGTCCTCTGCAGCGGGAAGGTTCAGGTTCGCGTGCTGCGGCAAAATCGCCTCCATGTACTTGCGCTCGACGCTGATCGCGAGGTTGAACGCCGACTTGAGCAGCAGCGCAATGTCTTCGCCCGTGTGGTCCGAGTAGCTCTTCAAGCTCAGCGGTTTGCCGTTCGAGAGCGAGGCTTCGAGAGGCTTCTCAGCAAAGAGCAGCATCTGCTTCTCATCGCGGAACTGGGTCACCACCGACGAGAACGGCAGCAAAGCGCTGCTGAGACTCACTGGAAGCTGCAGCGACGCAAAGTGATCGTACTTGTCAGCGAGACCAGCAAACACTGACTCCACCAGCGCGTCAAGTGGCTGAGCAGATCCACCGACACCCGAGAGCGCGAACCCGTAGCTCTGCAGCTTGTTCTCGCTGCCAAGTGTTTCCAGCACGTCCGACGCTCTTTGAAGCGCGCCAGTGAGCTTGCCGTCGCTGCCAAAGAGGAGCTCGTCGGGGATGCGGCACACGACATGGTCCAGCGTCTCGACATCAAACTCCTGCACCGCCAGACTCACGCCTTTCTCGATCACGAGCTTGGAGAGGCGATCAGCGGCATCTGATCCATATGAACACAACAACATACGTCGGTGACTCAAGCGCACTGACACAAAGACAAGACCACGAGATTAGGATTCTGTGTGCTCCGGTGCCATTCATTACCTCCGCCTGCTGGACGCACAATGTCGTCAGTGAGCAATGCCGACACGACCAGTCCGTCTCGCGGGATGTCGAGGTCGTCGACGAGCTCTTGCAGCACGAGCGACTCCACGTACGCCTGCTTCTCCGCGTCTCTCTTCGTACTCGCTTCAATGTACGGATTGATCGACGCCTATTTCACAAAAGCACACCGAGAATCGATCATCGATCAGAAAACCCACTCAGTCACACACACGCATCCAAGCCCACACATACCTGGAGAAAGTTGCTCTGGAAGCACGAGATCGCGTGCTTGCTGGCTTCGATGCGCGGGACGTCCTTCGCCCACAGGTACGGGCTTCCCACTCCCCGGCGGCTCACGTGCAGCGCTGGAGAGCTCTCTGCGCCATTGCTTCCGCGCTTGCCCACACGCAGCCTCGCAGCCGCTCTCACGGACCCGTCACCACGCTGCAAGAACTCTTTCGTGGCGTCGCTGGTCGCGCGACCCAAGTGCATGCTCGCGCGCTGGCGGTCAGTGTTGCTGAGGCGCGAAGCCTTCGCCGCCGCCAGCGCCGTGCTGTTGATGCTCACGCGCTGGATCATCATCGTCGATGCTGATTGCCAACAGCAAAATGAGCAAGCAGAATCGAATCTCCCTCTACAAGAGCGGGTGGCATAATCACTCTTTAGAAGAGCAGGTACGAAACCTGCTGAAAGAGACTGATTGGCATGTATCACGAATGAAAGGGGGTCTTCGATATTGCAAGGTGCTCTGCTGATAAATTTGTCTCCAAGCTGTGCGAAGACGTCTATTGTGAAACAGAGACTGGCGGCACACCCAAGATGTGCTCGAGCAGCGCAGGCATGTAGCTGTCCCCATACTCCCTCAGCTTGACAATGTCCACCGATTCTGGGTTCTTGTCGTAGAACCACTGCACGATCTCCATGTTCTCGATGCACACCTCGCCGTCGTCGATCGTATTCGGCAGCAATTCGCTGCGAGGGCTCACGTTCGCGTGCAGAAAGAGCGCGACCTCGAAATGGCCATTGACGGCAGCGGATCTGATCGCGTCAGGCGTGCAGCCTTCGCTCCGGTGCTCGAGCAGCCAGCTCACAATGTCCAAGTGGCCATTCTCAGCGGCAAAGTCGATTGCAAACGGCGCTTCGTCCTCAATGCCGTGGTCGTGGAGCCACTGGACAACGCGCAGATGGCCATTCTCTGCTGCCTTGTTCATCGCATCGGACGAGTACCCTCCGTCTCCGACCTGGTGCTCTGCGATCCATTCAATCACCTCCAGGTGTCCGTTTGCAGCAACACTGTCGATCTCGTGTGCCATGCACTCCTGCGTAACGTTCGCAAAGAGCCACTTGCAGACCTCCAAGTGGCCGTTCGCTGCAGCTCGCGTCAAGGCGCGATAGGAGCACCCCTCTGTGCGATTCGCACTGAGCCACTGGACCACTTCCAGGTGTCCGTTTGACGCGGCGCCGTCCATTGCTAGCGTGGAACAGCCCTCGGTGCGATTCTCATGGAACCACTTGACAGCTTCTAAATGGCCGCGCGTGGCTGCCAGGTCCATTGCGGTCGGCGTGCACTCTTCGAAGAGGTTGCTGTGGAGCCATTGGATCACCTCCAAGTGTCCATGCATCGCTGCGCACTCCATCGCGAGGTGTGGACTCCTGTTCGGCAGGTGATCGTGGAGCCACTGCACGACCTCCAAGTGTCCTCCGCGTGCAGCGTGATCGATTGCGCCGTTGCAAAGACGCTCCTCGGTTGTGCATCTGGACACCAGCCACTGGACGAGCTCGAGGTCTCCGATCTCCGCCGCGTAGTTGATCCCCGCAGCGATGCTCAGACGGAACCGCGGCTGCTCGTAGAGGTACTTTGCAACCTCGACGTGTCCATTGTGAATCGCCTCGAGCACGTCGTAATACGGGTTTAGTATTACGCTCAGGTAGTGCTTGTGGATCCACTTGACTGCGTCGAGATGGCCGTTTACGATCGCAGACGGGAACGCTGTGCTGGTGCAGCCACGATTTTTCGGATGCGCATGGAGCCACTCGAGCACTGCGATCTGGTTGGTCGACGCAGCGGCGTCCATCATCTGTGGGAGCCACACAGCATCTTCGTTGTGTTCAGTCAGCCACTGCAGCATATTCAGGTTCCCCACTCTCGCGGCTTCGATCATCGCATCGTACGGCAGCACACTGGGACAATACTCGTGCAGCCACACGACCATGGCGAGGTTGTCGTGCTCCACAGCCGACACGAGCCCCTGGTTGCACTGGCGCTTCCAGTAGAACAGGTCGCTAGCTGCAGCATCACCGCGATCATTCAGCTGGAGGTGCAAGGCGAGCCGAGGAAGAAGCGACAGCAAGTTGGCTTCGCACGCGCGCGGGAGGCACCAGAACTTTGAGGGGTCCAGGCACGCGCTGATCGCTGCGACGACGTGCGGCAACGCGCTGATGCGCTCTCCTGCTGCTGACGCGCGCAGCACGACCACAACAGACGTGAGCGGGGGCAGCAGTAGTGCGCTCTTGGTGGCTTCTTGCTGCATCGTCATTGACGAGCTGAAGAAATCGAGCACGACAGCTGTGCTGAGAATGGATTTGCGAATGGATGATGGATGGGTTTATTTTTGAGGTTCCGATTAAGTACGCACACGGAATCCGAACCTATCGCGATCTGCTTGAAAATGCTCATTCATTCACTCCGAGTCTCGGATTGCTTGGCATGGACGCGACGTGGTGTTCGCTGGGGCTCTGGTTCTGTGGCGGTGTCAGTGCTGGCAGCAGGAGCTGCCACGGCGACTGCGTTGCTGGGGTCTTTGGCACACAGCAGCACTGCAACCAAACACTCAAGTCAGGTCAGAGCTGAAGGCTTGGACGCCTGCATGGGAGACAAGTAGCACCTAGTTGAGATAGCGACAAACAAACTCTCTCGAACCTTCGCTCGCAGAATCTGCACGCGAGACGTCCTCGTCCAGATGTGACAGCGGACGCACCACTGGGAGCAGCTTTGCACTCGCGTGCGTCTTGTAGTAGCCTATTCACACATGCACAATCCCCACTTCAATATGCAAACACCTGTCAAAGCCAACACCAAGGGATTGCGACACCACACCATACCGTCCGCTTCTTTCTCCCTCATTGCCAGGAGCTCAATGGACCCAACGCACTCGCTCCCAAACGCGGTCCGGTCAGTGCCATCGCCTGAAGAGTGATTGCCATTGAGGAACTCGAAGAGCTCACTTTGCATGAACGCGCTTCTCTCGCGCGAGGCGTTGAGTCCGTTGATGTGCTCGCGGTTCTTGGACGACTTCCAGATCGTCAGGTGGGGCGTGAACGGCTTCCGGAACGGCTCGGTCGTAAAGCCAGCACTGCGGTACTGCGCGTGTAGCTCCTCGGCAAACTGAGCCAAACTGTCACACATGATTGAGAGCAAGGTGGTTAGCAAAGGAGGTTGAGCGCTCCGTGTGAGTCTTCCGCGCAGATAGATACCCCACCCTTGTCCATGCGTTGTGTTCACTTCCAAGGGCGTGAACAAGACGTCGTTTGCTCCAAAGAACCGCCAGCCAGTGAAGGCGAACGTTGGAGACGCATCACCAAAGCACTGGCTTGCGAGCAGTGGCGTCACGTTTCGAAGAATCCTTGACGCTTCCTGCATGGCTGTCAAGTTTGAAGGTGATCGCGTGGACTTAGATACATATCAGGAGCAACATGAGTGCATGCTGAAGGCGCAAGAGGATTGGGTGTGAGCTACTGTGACCCGCACCTTCGTCGTCGCGTAGGTGCAGCACGCACAGCGTCACGTGCAGCGTGCGCGGGTCAATCAGACACACCGCGAGATCCGGGAGCGCCTGCGCGATGCTCTGCTGGAGCTGCTCGATCTGCGAGATGATCGTTTCGGTCGTGATGCGGAAGCCCACGAAGAAGTTTGGACGCGGTCCTCTGCTCCACTGGCGGTACGCTTGCTGCGTCCTTCCTTCTCCGCTGGTCCCGCCGTTGTCTCTGCGCCAGCGCCTGTTGGCTCTACTGCTGCTACTGGCAGTGCTGCTGTCACTGCGTGTGCTGTGCCGTGCAGGTCGCCATGGCGCGCTCACCACAGGAGCTCCCGCGCTGCCGCCGTCACCAGCAGCAGCATTGGCATCCGCCATTTTCGCCTGTTTGCGTGCAAAAAAGCAAGGAGCAAATGAGATGGGTTGACATGCTGAACACCAAGTACGTCTATCTTATTGGCAGAAACAAACTATCAGATCTGCGAGTAAACAGCTCTGATTGGTAGAAACACTGTGAAACCGCTCATTTTCCTCAGACTGATGAATCTTGGAAACAAGTATGCAAGCATGCAATCGCCATTTTCTTCAAGATCGTCGAGAATGAGTCCGCTGGACTATCGTTGGGGTCACGCGATCAACTCGCACGAGCTGCTCGACCAGGTGAAGCGCGCGATCCACGACGCGCTGGCGGCCAAGACGCAGAGCGGGTCCGCCTCAGATGCCACGCAGCGCTACGTGAACGCGGTGGAAGCGGACGTGATCTGGTCGGACGCGCAGCAGACCGCGGTCATGGGTCACCCGCCGCAGGTCGACGGCGAGCTCACTCTCGCGCTCTTCCTGGACGAAATGCAGGCGCTAGCGATGGCTTTGCACACGAGAAGCTCTACTGCTGCTGTTGGTTCTGCTGCATCTCTCTCTGCCAGTGGCTCTCCGCTGATCGTGAAGCTGGATTTCAAGAGCATGCAGGCGTTCCGCGCGTCCTACGAGCACCTCTGCGTGTTCATCGCAGCGTTCCCGTTCCCGCGAGGCGTCTTCATCAACGCGGACATTCTCGTGGGACCGGCAAACACGAGCGACATCGCCTTCGACGACCCGCACGAGTTCCTGAAAGCCGCGAGTGCGTTGGAGAGCATCGACGGCGCCAGCGCGCACAACAAGATCGTGCTCTCGGTCGGCTGGACGACCAGCAACGCGACCGAGGAGGAGTTCCGACGCAGCTACTCGCACGAGATGGTCGACGCCATGCTCCAGGCGCTCGCGCCGTACAAGCACGTGCACGTGACGTTCCCGGTGCGCGCGACCTCGGTTCGCCACTCCTGGGAGCCGCTGCAAAAGCTGCTCAAAGCTGACCCACGCAACTTTGGCTTCACGCTCTGGTGGGCAAAGACTCAGCTCCCCGACGACGAGCTCGAGTGGCTCTACGCCACACTGGAGGAGCAAGCGCAGGAGGAGGGCTTTGCAGACCGCACGTTCTACGACATCCTCGGCTTTGAGAGCTTCTTGCAGCGACGACACCAGCGCTAGAACCAGCTAGACCAAGAGCATTGGAGACAAGTCAACAGAGGTGGGAATGTGCAAAATGCGAAATACTCGATTATGTGTGAGAGGTCGCTAAGATCACTCGGTTGCATGCTGACGACTGGCTACTCGGTAAGATCAATCACGCCCGTATCTGCGTCTGTCTGGTTCTCCACTCTGGGAGTCACGACCGGCAGTCGCGCGCCGCCAGCAGCAGCAACAACAACCTCAGCTTTCTCCTGCTTCGCCTCGCTCTTTGGCTCAGCATGCTGCGGTTGCTCCGGACTGAACGCCTCCCACTTGAGCTCGGGGTGCACCGTGCTGCTCACCATGGGTCGGCTCGCGCGCAGCGACCGGGTCTTCTCCTGCACGCGGCGGATCGCGTACTTGAGCTCCGCGGAGCTCACCCACTGGATCAGGCTGCGCTTGTGCATCGGGCAGTGGCACATGCGCTTCGCGTGGCGCAGGCACGCCAGACGCGACGACGAGCACGCGCAGGTCACGCCCGAGAAGAAGATGTTGTGGCGGCACTGGAAGCACTGGCGCAGGTCGTCCTGGGTCATCGACATGTCGTCGAGCATCACGTCCGCGCTGAGCTCGATGATGCTCACGAGCCCCTCGGTCTGGAACTCCTTCTTGTAGTACTGCTCTTCGTGGAACATCATGCGCAGCTCCTTCAGCAGCATCTCGCAGTCCTCGACCGTGTATTCGTCCAGACTCTGGCTCGAGCCGAAGTGGAAAATGAAATGGTCGTGCGAGAAGATCGACAGCCGACCCACTTCGCGGTACTTCTCGATGCACTCGCGACTGTACTGGATCCAGCTCGGCAGCAAGAAGTTCACAGCTTCGTTGCAATTGAAGCCCTCGCTGTAGCCAGCGTGGTAGGCTCGCGGGAACGTAAGCACGATGTCACCTGGTTCCTGGACCAGCGTGTACACTGGCACGCCGTTGGCTTCGAGCACAGACGGCGGGATCATCGTGGTCAAGTGGAAGAGCAGGTCCGGTTCCTCACGGAGCCGCTCGGGCAAGTGCTGTCTCACGGCCTCGTCAAACTTGGAGCAGTGCGACGATGGGATGCCGTACCACCGCTTCTTCGCGCCGAGGTGCTGGTAGTTGACGCTGTACATGTAGTTGTCCTCCGTGTGCCAGCAGAACGACGCAAAGAGCATGCCGCAGTAGAGCCATGGGATGTTGATCCCGTTGATCGATGTGTGCACGTGGCGCAAGAGCGAGCCGTAGGCGCCGGGGAGGTTGTTGAGGTTCCACGCAGTGTTCTTGTAGTACTCTGGGTCGCCAAAGCTCACCGACTCTTTCCCTAATGAAGTCGAGATTTGAGATGGACACAACCACAAGAGGAAGGTGGTGAGTGGTGGACCATCACTCGTCGTCCTTGCAATGGCAGCTGCACTTTATGAGGAGCTCAGGAAACGAACCTCTGGATCGACCTGATGTGGGGCTACTCGTGCGCTCGAAACCGCTTCCAACCTGGGTTATGTCCAAGTCGTTTGCATATTCAACCTGAATGTCCATCCGCGCAGAACGATTAGTGTGGCGAATAAAGGCAACCGCGCTGCTGCAACACCATCAACGAGAAACGAACCTCGACGACTGGCACGCCCGTTTCGACGATCCGCCAGTAGTCCTGCTCAATCTCTTCCGACGTCATGTCGCGTCCGCCAGACCATCGGCTCTTGAACGCATCCGCGTGTGCGCGGTACGACCGAAAATTGTGGACACGTCCATCGGCGTATGCCAGTCCTTGCTGCACCATCAATCCACCACCAAAGCATTGTCAGCCAACCAACCATCCAGCACCTACGTCCAAACACCATCCAACGCCATCAGAAGTCCTACCTGCAGCTGGTGGATACGCTGCAGCCGGGTCTCAAACATGTTGGACTCGTCATTGAGATCGATCGCAAAGTGCGGCTTCCAGCCTTTCGGCGGTACGATCTTGCAGATGCCCGTCACCTCGGCCTCTCGCTGGATCCTGTTCACGTCACAGTCAGTGCCAACACCGTGTCAGTCTCACAGCACGGAAAGAGAGCGACACGCCACAGACACAGCCGTGCACCACATACCGAGCGATGTACTGGATCGGGTCTGCAAACTCGTCGAGCGTCGGGCGGAACACGCGCGCGTGCGGGAGCTGCTTGGCTTTCGTCCACTTCGTCTCGACAACCGAATTTGACAATGCGAGCTTGAGCATTTTCTTCTCGCGACGCGATGACGCGCCGTCGTCATCGCCGCTTCGAAACAGGTCGAACTCGAACCCGGGTCCATCGCGACCCGGACCGGACCGTTTCTGCGGGACCTGCTCACTCCGCCGAACCGGTACACCGGTATCGTCTCCATCATCACCAGCTGCTCTTCCTGCTCTTCCTGCTCTCGCTTTCCAGCATGACGACGACACACACGACGAAGACGACGACGACGACGACGACTCGGAGTCGCTCGAGCTGGCGCTGGAGGCGGCGGTGGTCGAACCGGACGACGCTGAAGCTCGCGTCGAGGCTGCGGACTTGCTCGGCGCCGGCGGGAACTCACCAGACGCAGCAGCGGACGCACGCGGAGGCTGCGACACGGCGGACCAATGAGGAGTCCCCGAGCTGGCGACTCTGGCGGTGGCAGCGTGCATGCTGGGAGGCTTGCTCAAATGGAGTACTCTGAGGTTATCTCGGGTGGATCTGAGCTTGAGCGGGCTTGTGTGGCTATTTATTGCTTGGTGGGCTTGTTGCGTCGGCGTGTGTATGTGCGCGCAAGCTTGTGCTTTGTTGTGCTCTGTTGGCTTGTTTCAGAGTTGTTTGCAGATTTTTTTGGCTTTGTTGGCGAAAGAGCTGCAAGTGGCGCGACTTGGTGTTTGTATGGTTGAGCCTGTTAGAGCTTTTTCGGGTCTATTCTCGCTTGTAGAAACCTCATAGAAAAAACAAGTCCACAAGACTGCTGCCTTTGATTCTCCAGATATAGGCAGGAAAAGGCAAAGCGCGTGCCTCTCTCTCCCAAAAAAGGAGATGGGTTGTTGTGTGTTGGCGTGTCGTTGTGACGACCCAGTGTCGACACGCTGCGACTCACTCTCTTCAAATGAAACATGAGGGTCGACTCGTCACGACACGCTCATGATTTCTGACAAAACGCGGGAGCGCCAGATCATTCTTCCGACAAAAAGCGGGAACACCAAAAGCACCCTGCCCCCTTCGCTCCAAAATGCACTCACCTGCGCACCGTCCGTCCTCAGTGCATGCAGCTCCACAGGACGAGACGCAGCCCAGCGCCACTAGCGCCGCCGTTGGCGCTCTAGACGGCGGTCCCAGCGCGCTCGCCGCTACTGCTGCGAAGCCCCGAGCGCGGAAGCTCAGAGCGCGAGCGGGTGCCGCTAATGCCGCCATCCTCGCCAGCGCGCTGCCTGGAAGCAGCAATGCCACAGGCAACGGCTCTGCGGATGCGAGCGGCGCACCCAATGCAGCGCCACCAGCGCGCCGCTCGTCGCCGCGTGTCGAGTCGTCGCGAGAAGCGACCGTGACGATGAAAGACGGCCGCGCGCTCACGCTCTACCGGCGCCTGGAGTTCGAGAGCCGCAGTCACGCGAAGAACTTCATCCACGACTTTGCGCTCGCGCAGGGCAAGCGTGCGCGTCTGGACCCGCACATGAGCGGCGGACGCAACTTTGTCTACATCTGCAACAGCACGACCAAGTGTGACTTCATTGTGCGTGGCGCGCGGCTCAACCGCAAGGCGAAAGGCAGTGGCAGTGGTGGAGATGCCGGTGGGACTGGCGAGAAGAGCGCGAGCGGGTACTACGTGACGTCGTTCCATGCCGACCACGGCGACGAGTGCACGGGGAAGGCCGCGATCACGCAGCGCCAGGTGGTGAAGCAGCTCTTGATGGCCTCTGAGGCGGCGGCTTCATCGTCATCGTCATCAGGCGCGCTCACGGGCTTTGACGTGCAGAGCATCGTCAAGAGCGTGCACGGCACGACGGTGCCGTCGCGCATGGCGTACCGCGCAAAAGACGCGATCGCGGGCAAGGCGCTGCACCAGGTGGTCTCTGGGATTCAGAAAGTCGAGTCGCTGCTGACGCAGTTCCAGGTGCTGAACCCGACCGCGAGCGTGCAGGTCAGCATGGACCAGGAGAGCAACTTTGCGCGCGCGTTCGTCAAGCTCCCGCACGCGAGTCAAGTGCAGCGCTTCAGTGCGCGCGTCCTGGGCTTTGACGCCATGGAGATGAGTCGCGCGAGCAGCTACAAAGGCGTCATGCTGGAGCTCGTGACGAAAGATGGGAACAACGACGTTGTCGTGCTCGCCGTCGCGCTCTGCGACGGCTTCACGACGCCAAACATCGCGTGGTTCTTTGCTTGCTGCGTGTCCAGCGGGATCTCATTCGACATGCCGATGTTTTGCGACCGCAGCAACGGTGTGATCTCCAGTGCTGCTGCCGAGTCGCTGCCGTCAGCACCGCTGCTCATCCAGTGCACGCAGCACCTGATCGCCAACGTGGAGCGCATGTTCGCGCCAATTTTGTCAAAGGATTGGCAGAAGTTTGTGTGGCGCGCGCAAGCCGCGGATACGCAGGACGAGTTTGAAAGTGCGCTGGGGTCGCTGAGCAAGCTCAACGCGAGAGTGGGCGAGTACCTCAAGAGCGCCGTGGACTCGCACGCGTGGGCGAAGCACTGCTTCCTGCGCAAGACGCCGCTCTACAACTGGCAGACGACGACGCTGACCGAGTCCGAGAACCCGATCGCGCTTGCCGCAAGCGAGTTGAACCCGTTCGACTTGTTCCAAAAGTACATGGAGCGCAGCATGAACGACCTCTACGTGCGCAAGTCGAGCGCAAAAGAGTGGGTCGAGACCGGCCGCGCGCTCACGGCGTTCGCGGAAGACGTGCTGGACGAGCAGAAGGGCGAGGCGGCGTCCTGCTGCGTGTCCCCCAGCGACCGCGAGAGCGGCTCAGCCTACGTCTGGGACACGAGGAGCGCGATCCCAAAGAAGCGGCGGGTGAGCGTGAGCGCGAACAGCTGCTCGTGTCCGTACTCGGACCAGTTCGGACTTCCATGCAAGCACCTGGTCGCGGCCGCGCTGTTCTTCAACAAGAGCGGCGCGTCCTGGGACCTGCGCAAGCTCTGCCACCAGCTGTACAGCGCGCAGAGCTACTACGAGAGCTACGGCCAGAGCGCGGCGATCGAGATCCCGGTCGAAGAGGAACTCGCGCGCAACCTGGCGATCAAGGTCAAGCAAGTGGGCACGAAGCGCTGCTCGCTGTGCCACGCGTTCGGCCACAACAAGCGCAACTGCACAAGCAACAACAACAACAGCAGTAGTGACGGCGCAATGGGGGGCACCTTGATCTAAGTTGACAAGATGGATGGTTGGATAACAAAACAAGCAACGGACTTGTATTTCATTTCGATCAAATGAGCGCTTCGGATGCGGAGAAGGACGTTGAAGCGCCGCTGCCACCGCTGTGTCTGCTGCCATTGCCACTCTTGCTGCAGTTGCGCTTGTTGTGGCCGTACGCGTCGCACACAGAGCACCGTCTGGAGCCCGTTTGCTTGACGCCCAGCTTGGCGTTGCGCACGAGCTCTTCTTCGACCGGCATCTCCACGCCCGTCGCATGGCCGTACGCTTGGAAATAGTTGTCCACAGTGTACACTTTGTGGACGAGGCTCGCGAGCGACCAGGCACTGCCGCGGTTGTTGAAAAACTGCACGGCGGCCACGAGGTGCTTGCACGGCAGTCCCATCTGGCTCGAGTATAAGCACGAGCAGCTATTCGCACTGACGTTCACTCGTTTCTTCCTCGGCACGCGGTCCTTCGTGTCCCACACGTACGCCGAGCCAGTCTCGCCGTCACTCGGGGTCACGCAGCAAGACGCGGCGCGCTGGCGCTGGTCCTCGAGCGCTTCTTGCGCAAAGCTCGTCAGCAACTTGTTCGTGTTCTTGTTGTTGTTCGTCTGCGAAGCCGACAGCCACTTGTGCGCGTCGCTCTTGCGCGCGTAGAGTGCGTGCATCGCGCGCTCAAAGTAGCTCTGGAAGAACTCGATCGGCCCGCGCTCTCGCGCAGCCAGCGTCTCCGGGTTCTCCGACTCGCCCAAGGTCGTCGTCTGCCAGTTGTAGAGCGGGTGTCGGTTGATAAAGCAGCACTTCGCCCACGTGTGCGGGTCGAGGCTCTTGAGGTAGTCCCCCACGCGCTTGTCGTGCTTTGCCGAGAGCTCGTCCAGGATCTCGTCAAACTCGGACTGGGTGTCCGCCGCCTGCGCGCGCCACACACACGCGAGCATCTCCTTGGTGAACGTCACCTTGAGCATTCTCGACACGTTGTCAATCAGGTGCTGCGTGCACTGCACAAACAGCGAGGCACCGGTCGGCAAAGTTTGAGCCGCGGACTGCACCAACTCGGCGCTGCGGTCGCAAAACACGGGCACGTCGAACGCAATCCCGCTCGAGCGGCAGCAGCTCAGAAACCACGAGTAGTTCTCTGCTGCTTGCTGCACAGCACCAGCCGCTGGCTTGGAATCTCCTCCTTCGCAGAGCGCCACTGCGAGGATGTAGCTGTCGTTGTTGCCGTCCCTCGCCACCAGCTCGATCAAATACCCTCCCTGCAAGCTGCTGTTGCGACCCATGTCCATGCCGTCGAGCCCGAGAATCCGCGTGCTGTGCTTCTGGACGTGGTCCGCGTACGGAAGTTTGAGGAACGCGCGTCGAAAGGTGCGGCTTTCGCCATCTTCGCCACTTGCTTCGTCCGTGTCGATCTGGATCGCCGACGTCGCGTTGAGCTGCTGGAACTGCGTGAGCAGCGACTCGACTTGCTGGATCTCCAGCGTCGCGTCTTTGGCCGCATTCCCGTCCAGCGCGCCTTTTGCGCGGTACGCCATGCGCAACGGCACGTCTGTGCCATACACGGTCTTGACGAGGTTCTGCACCTCCGCCCTCGTCAACGACGATGACGCGGCTACGCTGCTGTTGCTAAGACTGCTCGCTATCTTGATCTGGTCAAGCACCTGGCGCTGCGTGATCGCCGGCTTGCCCGTGCACTCGTCGCTGTGGTCGACGTTGAACGCCTTCAGCATGTACCTGCTGACTCCCTTGCGCTGCGACTTGAAGCCGCGCGCGATGAACCCGCACGGTGTCTTGCTGTTGCACACGTAGTTGAAGCGGTTCCCACCGCTGTAGCGCTTGTCCTCGATCGCACGCTTGCCCTGCGCGAGCGCAAAGTCGTGGATCAGGTCTCGCGCCTCCGCGCGCGTCGCGAACTCCTGGTTCACGCGCAGCGTGAGGCGCGTGACGCCGTCCTTCGCGACCACCGTCGCCTCGTTCACCTTCTGCACGACCACGGGCGCGCTCTTGCGCTTCTTCTTCGCAGGCGGCGCGTCATCCGCTAGCGAAGGTGCTGGAGTCTGCGCTGCGAGTGAAGCGGTCGATGGCTCACTCTCAACGAGCGAAGCGCGCTTTTGCTGAAGGGCTCTTCGCAACATGCTCTCCTGTCGCGTTTTGGGCACGTGGAGCAAATACGAGTCCCCGATTGTCACTCGCACAGTTTCTTCCAGGCTCAGTTTCTTTGTGAAAGTCACAAAAGGACCCTAAAGTGTCAGACTACATTCAAAAAGTGCAGAAAGCTTTGATGGTGTTGTTTTCACCACCCTCTTTTGACGCATGTTTGTCTTTTTGCATGCCTATCAATGAAATAACCAAACCATGTTTGGCTGGTTTTGTATATAATGAGGACAGGAATGCGGGAGCCATCCAGCAAAGAATAGCGCTCTGTGGGAGGGAAAAAGCATTTCAAAAGAGGGCACCAAAGAGAGCAGCTCTGATAATCAACTGGAGCTCTTCAGCGATCAAGCAAGCAATGGCGTCGCTCTCGGTCAGCGAGGAGCGCCAGATCCGCAACCTGAGCGAGCTCGGCTGGACGCTCATGGCGATCTCGGCCGAGGTTAACCATCCGCGCGAGGTCGTGCGCCAGTTCCTGCACAGCGTGGGGAGCCAGAGCAGTGCGGCTCAAGAACACCTCGGCGCTGCGAATGATGCTGATGGAGATGCTGCGGAGGCGATGCCGATGGTCGTGGACAGCGAGCGCAATGGGCTGCCTGCGTCTGTGTCGCTGGCGCCTGTGAAGCGCGGAAGAGGACGTCCAAAGGGTCGCGCGAACCACAAGGTCGAGTCGAAGAAGGTCGTGCGCAACCCCAAACAAGCGACGGTCACATCGAAGAGCGGCGCGCAGATCACGCTCTACCAGTACCAGCAGTTTGAGACCCGCGAGCAGGGCAAGCTCTTCATCCGGCAGTTCGCGCTCGCGCAGGGCAAGCGCGTGCTGATCGACCGCACGGTGAGCGGTGGCAGCAACATCGTGTTTGTGTGCAAGAGCGAGACCAAGTGCGACTTCAAAGTGCGCATCCTGCGCTCCAAGAAGAAAGGCGAGACCGCGTTCTACGTCACGACGCTGATCACGGACCACGGCGACCAGTGCACGGGGAAGGTGTCGATCACGAAGAAGCAGGTGATGAAGGAGATCCGCACGGCGTCCGAGACGAACACGACGCTCACGCTCACGGGCTCGGAGGCGCAGACGATCGTGAGCAAGATCCAGGGCAGCGGCGCGACCAGCTCGCGCGTGATGACCCAGGCGTCGGTGATGGTCAAGACGACGGTCGACGACGCCATGACCGAGGCACAGAAGCTGCAGGCACTGCTCTCCCAGTTCCAGGCGCAGAACCCGAGCTCGTCGATCCAGGTGGACGCGTACAATGAGAGCGCGCTCCGACGCGCGTTCCTCAAGCTGCCGTACTCGACTCAGATCCAGAAGCACAGTGCGCGCATCCTCGGTCTCGAGAGCTTTGACCTGAGCCCAACGAGTAGCTACGAGGGCGTCACACTGGAGCTGGTCGCCAAGGACGGCAACAACGAGAGCTACGCGCTCTGCGTCGCGTTCTGTGATGGGAAAACAGCGGACAACTACGCGTGGTTCTTCAACTGCTGCCTCTCGAGCGGGATCTCCTTGGACGTGCCGATCTTCTGCGACCGCAGCCTCGCGGTGCTGACGGCGATCGAGTCGCTGCCAGTGTCGTGTCTGCTGATCCAGTCGACGCAGCACCTGCTGAAAAACATGGAGCAGGAGCTGCAGCAGCCGAGCATGTCCAAGGAAGTGCAGAGCCTCGTGCTGCGCGCGCAGGCAGCAGACACGTACGAGGAGTTCGAGACGCTCGTCTCGATGCTCAGTGTGAAAAACCTACCGGTGGCAGAGCATCTGAAGCGCATCGACCCGAACACCTGGGCCAAATACTGCTACCTGCGCAAGTACGCGCTCTACGGCGCTCAAAGCGCAGCGCTGGTGACGACAGCCGCGGATTCCTCCCCACAGCCCTCTTCAGCTGTTGCTGACGCTGCGATTCGCGAGAAAGGACCGATCTACCTCTTCCAGAGCTACATTGAGCGCTGCATGCAGGCGATCTACGAGCGCCGACGCAATGCGAAGAACTGGGTGCGCTCTGGTCAGCTGCTCACGGCGTACAGCGAGAGCATCATGGAGGAGCAGAGCCTGCGTGCGTCGATGTGCCGCGTGACCCCAAACGACGACGAGATGGGCAGTGCGTACGTGTGGGACACGCGCAGCCCCGTGCCGAAGCGACGGCGCGTGAACGTCAGCGCCAACTCGTGCTCGTGTCCGTTCGCGGACCAGTTCGGGTTGCCCTGCAAGCACCTTGTCGCGGCCGCAAACTACTTCAACAACAGCGGCGGCATCTGGGACACCGCGAAGCTCTGCCACCCGATGTACCTGGCGCGCGGGTACTTTGACGTGTACGGCCAGGTGAGCGCCGTGAGCATGCCGCTCGAGGAGGAGCTGTCGTGGAACATGTCGGTGCAGGTCGTGCCCGTGGGACCGACGAACCGCTGCTCGGTCTGCCACGCGTACGGCCACAACAAGCGCCGCTGTCCAAGCTCCACGGCGGCGAATGCGAGTTCGA
The DNA here is from genome assembly GCA_023333815.1 of Globisporangium recalcitrans. Classification (NCBI taxonomy): domain Eukaryota; phylum Oomycota; class Peronosporomycetes; order Pythiales; family Pythiaceae; genus Globisporangium; species Globisporangium recalcitrans. The sequence goes on from JAASFO010000004.1 coordinate 47,097, forward strand.
CTGGTGGTAGTGGAGCTGCGAGTGGGATTGTGTAGTATGGAGCTTCGAGTATCGATTTTGGTATGTGAATAACAAGCAGTATGGTTGGTTGGGAGAACCTTGAGCAACGCGTCTCAAGCTTTTGTTGCCAGCGTCCACTATCTTCATTCATGCTAACAAAAAGCTCGGCTTTGTGATCAAATCAGAGCAACAGCGTCGTCTTGCGCGCCGTGAAGCGTCATCGTACTACCAAGTGCTGTCCCCGTCGCCATCGCCATCGCGCTCTTGCAGCGGCGCTTGTTGTGGCCGATCTCGTGGCAGACGGAGCAGCGGTTCGACGTGCTGCTCGGCGCGATCTTCACCAGCAGGTTGCGCACGAGCTCCTCTTCCACGGGGATGTCGATCGGACTCACTTGACTGTAGACCTCAAAGTACGCCTTCGCAGTGTACATCGGGTGGCAAAGCTGCGAGATGTCCCAGCTCGCGCCGTCGCCATTGAAAAAGTTCACCGCCGCGACAATGTGCTTGCAAGGCAACGCGAGCTGCTCGAGGAACGAGCACGAGCAGCTGCTGGCGCTGAGGTTCACGCGACGCTTCTTCGGCAGCGCACTGCGCGTGTCCCAAACGTACGCAATGCCGTTCTCGTCGTCGCTCGGCACCACGCGGCACGCCAAAGCCTCGCTCTCCTGCTTCTTCAGCGCGTTCTCGGCAAACGCGGTCAAGGTGCGACCGGAATTCGTCCAGTTTCTCGCATTGCGCTTGCCTTCGTACAACGATTTCATGCAGCGGTCCATGTAGCTCTGGAAGAACTCGAACGGACCCAGTTCTCGCGTCGAGTTCGAAGTCGACGCAGTCTCGGAAATCGGCGACACCAAGGACGCGCTTTGGCAACCGTAGAGCGGGAACCTCTTCAAATAACAGTGCTTTGCCCACGTGTTTGGGTCCGTGCTGCGCAGGTACTCGGCGACTTGTGGGTTCGTGGAGTTCAGGGCTGCTAGGATCGCCTTGTACTCGGTTTCAGTGTCGGCGTCTTGCGCACGGAGGATTTGTGTACGCGCGTCGCTCGACAATGGCTGCGGCATCGATGCCTCGATGTTCGCAATCAGGTACTGCGTGCACTGGATGAGCGTGAACGGGATCGGCAGCGACTCGACAGCGTTCAGAATCGCCGAGTTGCGATCACAGAACATCGGCGCGTCGAACGAGATCCCGCCCAGTACGCAGCAGTTCAAGAACCAGACGTAGCTCTCGGCGCTTTTCCCATCGCAGAGAGCGACTGCGACTGTGAACGCGTCGCCATTGCTGTCCTTCACGACCAGTTCCAAGAGCATGCCGCGAAAGTTGCTTGAGAGACCCATCTCCGACGTACTCAGTCCGAGAATGCGCGCGCTGTGGCTCTGCACCTGGTTCGAGAACGGGAGCTTCAGGAACGCGCGCTTGAACGTGCTGTCTTCGTCAAACTCGATCTGCGCCGCCGAGGTCGGGTTCAGGGTTTGGAACTGCGTGAGCAGGGACTCGAGCTTCTGGATGCCCGTCATCGCGTCTTTCAGCACCTTCCCAACCAGTTCGTAGCGCGCATCTGACGCGACCCGCGACGTCACGTCGACGCCCTGCAGACTCTTCACCATCGCTTGCACGTCCGCCCCCGAGAGCGCGAGCGTCGGGTTCGCGTCCATCTTCTGGAGATGCTTGAGCACCTGGCGCTTCGTGACCGAGGGCTTCCCCGAGCACTCGTCGCCGTGGTCCACCTCGAACGACTTGACGTAGTGCTTGTGGGTCTTCTTCGAGCGCAGCGTGCGCACCTTGAAGTTGCACTTCGTCTGACTCGTGCAGATGAACGTGATGTTGTTGCCGCCGCTCGACAGGCGGTCCACGCGCGCGCGCTTCTCCTGCGCGAGCGCAAAGTCGTGCACAAAGTCCTTGAGGTCTGTGCGCGTGAGGAACTCCTGTTTCTCGTACAGCGTCAGCTTGGAGCCGTCTTTCATCGTGACCGTGGCAGACTTGACGGGCGGGAGCTCGAGCTCTCCGAGCTGTCTCTGGGATCCTCGTGGCGGGTAGCGCTTCTTCAGCGGTTTGCCCGTGCACTCTGGTCCGTGGTCCGTGTGGAAGTCCCAGACCACGTGCGTCGTCGTCGTCGCGCGCATCGTGCGACGCACTTTCACGTAGAAGTCGCACTTGCTCTTGCTCTTGCACACGTACACAAAGTTGTTGCCGCCGTTCGTCTTCCGCTGGATGAGCACGGACTTCCCCTGCGCGGCGGCGAAGTCGCGCACCGCCTGCTTCACCGACGCGCGATCTTTGAACTTTTCGTTCATCGTGATCGTCAGCAGTCGTCCGTCGGCCGCGGTGATCGCCGCAGTCGCGGGTCCGCGCGTCTTCTTGCTCTTCTCGTCAGCGGCTCTCGATGGCCGGGTGGTCGAGCCTCGCCTTCCATTATCGTTCTTGCTGATACCGCTTTCTTGCGTGGCGACGTCGTCGGCGTCTCCAGCCGGAGCGTTCGCGGTTTCTGCGTGTGCCGCCCGCGAGGCATCCGCATTCATGTGCGCATCATCGTCGTCGTCATCTTCATCGTCGTCGTCGTCGTCGCTGTAGTCGTCGTCACTGTCCATATCGTTCTCGCCCATCGCGTCGTCCTCATTGTCAGCCTGTTCTCCACTGGCGTTGCTCTGCGCGCGCTTCTTCGCGCCAGCACCGCTCGCCTGCTGCTGCTTGACGCGCCTCTGGAACTCGTCGCTGCTGAGCATCTGCTGCACGCGCTGCACGGGGACGGACAGGTTGAGCGCGTCGCGCAGCGCCTTGGCGCTCTTGAGCTTGCCCTGCGCGGCTTCGGTGACCAGTCGACTCACGTCTGCGGGCGAGAGCTTGTCCAGCAGCTCAGCCATGGCCGCCGCCTCCGAGCTGCTGCTGGCGCTGAGAGTGGAGGTGGCCGACATGCACACAGAGCGTGTTGGTGACGTCATTTTTCACACCAGTTTCCGCAATTTGAAAAAGGGAAAAATACCCCTCGAATGGGAGGAATTCGCGTTTTGCCACCCGCGCGCTTTCGCTCGTTTTATGAACATTTGGTGTTGCCCACAAAATGCACACAATCTTTTGTTTTCTAGCGGAGCCGCAATTGTGAAGTTCCACTTGCTTGCACCCACAAAATCGAAACAGTGAGTCATTTAGTGCGAAAGACAACCTGAGCTGACAAGGCTCGCATAAAAGTCTGATGTCGTGCAGCTGCTTCTGGACGAAAGTGCAGCAGCAAAGCGAGAGTTGAGGGCGATCGATGCACATCACAGAGGCGGAATGAAACGGATCTAAAACAGGACTTCCCACACGAGGTTCTTCTTATACCTGTGTGTGGTCTATTATTTGCAACGGTTTGAGTCGTGTGCGCCACACTCAGCCAAACGCAGAGCTCCAGCTGTAACCAGCTCCTGTGCTGTTGGTAATCAAGGCGAGATACATTCTTCCACATCTATAGCAGCAGCATGAAGTCTTCCCAATGTGCACACTGCAGCCAAATATGGAGAAAAGAAGTGTTGCTGCATCTTGAGGCATCAAACTGGCAAAGTGCGAGCGAGTGGTCATTTTTGGAAAGAAACAAAAAAAGCGCTTCAACATGCTCACATTAGCAGCCAATCAAGACGCTCGCATCCAATTTCCAGCCAATCGTGTCCGGCGAACCACTTTCATATCAGTCAATCACAGGGCGAGCGTCTCGACGGTTTAGGGTCGCGTGTGCTGGTTGGAGGGTTGATAGATCGATAGATCTTCCGCCCTTCGCAACGTTTCGACGCATACATTACCCAAGTCAAAGCGCTTCTTCCAGATGAGGATCGGCAGTTGGGACGTGCGAGAGCGAGATCCTCTCCTCGAAGTCTCGAGCTTGCTCAACGGGCAGGTGGCAGATACATTTGCGAAGTAGCGCGCGCTCGATGCAGACGTCCCAGTTCGCCAGCAAGAGCGACATCAGCAGCAAGAGCAAGAGCAGCGCCAGTATCAGAGAGCACGTTGCGCCGTTGGTCTGCAGCAGATCACAACAACAGCAAGAGCAAAGCAGGGGCGACGAGGCGACCAAGATGATGATGATGACAACCAACAACAGCAGCGACAACAACGACTACAAGTCCAAGTCCAGCAGCGGCAGCTCGCGCAAGGAGCGCAAGCCCGTGTGCAAGTGGACCGAGAAGGAGGATCTGCTCATGACGAAGCTCGTGCAGAAGTACGGCACGCGCCACTGGACGATCATCGGCACGAAGCTGCCCGGACGCAACGGCAAGCAGTGTCGCGAGCGGTGAGTACATGCGATCGCCTGAGTGGTCGGTTGGCTGCATTCACTATGCGAGCTGTCCGTGGACTGAACTGACACGCATTTTCTATTTGCAGATGGCACAACCAGCTGGACCCTGCGATCCGCAAAGAGCCGTGGTCGGATGAGGAAGAGCGCATCTTGCGCGAGTCCCACGAGCAGTTCGGCAACAAGTGGGCGGAGATCGCCAAGATGCTCCCCGGTCGCACGGACAACGCGATCAAGAACCACTGGAACTCGAGCAAACGGCGCCTGAAGCGCAGCACGACGCCCGCTTGCGGTGATGCTACCGGCAACACAGAGAAGAAGAGCAACCGACACGCAGCAGCAGCAGAGATTTCTGGGAGCGAAGAGGAGACGGCTCCCGTACCAGCATTGCCGGCAGTTGCAGTGGTTGAACCAAGCACAGCAGCAGGGATGGCGCCAGTGAAAGCAGATCCGCTGTCGCCTCAGCCACAACAGAATGGCAGCAGCTCGCCAAATGGACCGATGGCGTTTATGCCGCTGAGCCCATTGGATCTCGGTCAGATGTACCCGTGCTTCCAACACCAGTTCGCGATGCAAGCGGCGGTTGTGGCGAACGGCGCGTGCTGCTGGACGCCACCCAACGACGCGTTCCACTTGAGTCACCATCACCAGTACAACACCAGCAACAACAGCAAGAGCACCGAGCTGTGGAAAGCCAACCAAGCGCAGCTCTCCGACTGGATCGCCGCCGCGGCCGTGATGACTACGCCACTCTGTCCAGCGACACTTCCGAGCTCGGTGGCCAACAACAACAGCAACAACACGATTGAACCAGCATCGGCCAAGGCTTCTCGCGAGCAGCTCGTGAGCAACAAGCGGTTCCTGGACCCAGCAGCAGCAGCAATGCCGCTCAAGAGACGGAGGAAGGCGCACAAGCGCGAGCCGCAGCGAGAAGAGCTGGCGCGCGTGCAGCCGGCGGTCGGCAGGATGGAGCCGCGCCTGCAGCTGCTCGCGGACGCCGCGCTCCTGCAGTCGTTCTGTCACGCCTAGTGCGTATGCTTCTATCCTATTTTACCATACCCAACACTGCGAAAACGTCGTGCTATATGACAGCCTTCCATTATCACCAGCTCTCTCTGTATTTCTCTCTCATTCAGCCAGCATGTTGCTTGCATTTGCTGCCAGTTTGAGCTGATTGATTGTGAATGTGTGTCTTCGACAAGCGAGTGGATCTTCACAAGAGAGCAGCTTTTTGGAGGTGTCGTTGTGATGAGCTTCATCTCGCACCACATAAAACTGTCCCGATACGTATACTGTCTCTATGCTCACTAGTTTTCCGACATTCTGAGTCTCGCTCTCGCGAGGCGTGTTTCTTTGTGTCGCTTCAGTATCCGTAGTATACGCATTTGCAGCATTCCCATCTCAAACCCACCCGTCGACTTTGGCAATCTCCTTACAAACATCAAGTGGAAAAGGGAATACGGGTCAGGCACGGTTCGCAGAGAGGAGCTCTCGGCCCACCCGTCCGAGAGGGTTCGAGTGGTTTCTGCACAATCGACTCTCGCCTCCAACACCAGTGTTTTCTTCCCCCTCGTCAGATCAAAGCCCCAACGTCCACTATGCTCAGCCACGTCGTGAAGCAAGCGTCCAAGCTCTCCGCCGCGCCTGCGGGCGTCCGCGCGATCCACCGCTCGGCGAACCGCATGGCAGGCGACCACGGCCACCACCAGCACTACGTGTTCGAGGGCGAGTTCTCCAAGGGCTGGGCCAAGGGTCTCTCGCTCTTCGTCGTCGTCGGCGGTGTCGGCGTGCCAGTCTTCCTCCTCAAGTACCAGAACTGGAAGAACGGCTTCCCACTCGCGGAGGAATAAGCGATCCAGCTATCAAGTCCATTACAGTATTCGGGAATCGCAAGAGAGAGAGAGAGAGGGACCTCACCGATGATGACAGCAACCCGTTTGTTCCGTGTACACAGCAGCAGCAGCAGCAGCACACACAACTGAAGGCATCAATCACCGCAGGGACGTCTTCGTAAAGAGAGAAAAAATCAACCAAAGCCACAGAGAAAGAGAGAAAAAGACAGTTATACGCAAGACCCGCGTCCTCCATCCATCGTTCCCGCTCTCCTTCTCGTCAGGCTTCGCTGCGCTTCTCATCTCATGCGTTTGTATGGCAGGTATCAGCGCGTTTCTTTGTCCGCATTGGCTTCCGCATCGATTGTGGCATCGCGTCAAATTGTAGCAAATGCAGTCATGTGTGGACAACATGGAGGTAGAAGCGGTTATCCAAATTGGTCAACATGGTTATCGCATTCGACTGCTGCTAAGTGAGCTTCAGAAGGCACCTGTGAACCAGTTGCGTCCGTCCTTCAGGGCTAATGGATCTCAGCACCAGTTCCTGACTTAGAGCTCCTCGCTGCCGTAGAGGTTCTTGAAAAAGTCGATCTTCTCGATGTGGTTCGTCTTGATGGTCTCGCCGCCGGGCTTCCAGTTCGCTGGGCACACCTCGTGCGGGTGCGCGGCCGAGTACTGGAACGCCTTGAGGATGCGCAGCGTCTCGTCGACGCTGCGGCCGACAGCGTCGTCGTTGATCTGGATCGAGCGGATCGTGCCCTCAGGGTCGATGATGAACAAGCCACGGAGCGCCGCGCCATACATCTCGTCCTCCTCGTCGGTCACGAGCACGCCGTAGTCCTCCGAGATGCGCTTCGAGATGTCGGCGATCAGCGGGATGTTCATCTTGCCGAGCCCGCCTTCATTGCGCGGCGTCTTGACCCACGCCAGGTGTGTGTGGTGCGAGTCGGTGGAGATCGCGACCACCTCGGCGTTGATGCTGCGGAAGAGCTCGACGCTGTCCGAGAACGACACGATCTCGGTCGGGCACACGAACGTAAAGTCGAACGGGTAGAAGAAGAGGATCAGCCACTTGCCGCGGTAGTTGCTCAGCGACACCTTCTCAAACTTCTCGTTCACGACCGCGTTCACGTTGCTGAAGTCTGGCGCAGGCTTGCGCGGCGTGACCTGTGCGTATGGATGGCATCGTAGAATGGATGCGTGGGTCCCTGTTTGTTAGTATCAAACCTCTCGTTCATATTCGACAGTCTTGGTGCCTTCAGGCGTCCTCAACCCCCTCTCACCTTGAACGAGGACGACGAGTAGCGGTTCTTCTTCTGGTAGCCGAGCTGCTCGAGCAGCGCTTCGGACACGTGCGGGAACTGCACCTCCACCTTGGAGCTGTCAGATGCACACGCATATTCACACACAAAGTCAATACGATCTGCTTCTTGGTGCGGCAGGGTCCGTTGAAAGCAAGCGCACGCACCTTTCCTTGGCTTTGGCAGCGGAGACGGACGGCGTCGAGAGCCCCACGGTCAACGCCGCGACCAGCAGCGCGAGCTGGAAGAAGTGCTTCATCACTGGATCAACAGAGAGAGAGAGAGAGAGAGAGAGCGAGCGAAGAGCGCGTGTCTGTGCAGGAGGCTCAATTGAGAACTGCGTGCTGTCAGGAAAGATTGATTCGTGTCACGGTTGCAGTTCAACTGAAAGTGAGCCGAAGAGTGGATGTGGGGGATAATTCGCATGAAACACACCATAAATGCGCCAACCCAATGTATAAAATGGGCCGAACTGTGCTGTGTTTTGGTATCAAAGCTGGTTGGGGCACTTTGTTTCTGCTTTGATTGCGAATGGATGTAGTCAGTCGGTGGCTTGTTTCGATGAGACTCCTCCATGTTCGGTGGCACTCACTCCACATCTTCTCGTGGCAGTAGTCAGTCAGCAAAAAGCTAAGTTTGATCAGCATCATCACCATCTGAGCCAATCGAGCGAGTGATTGGCAAGTCGAGGTGGCCATTCCGAGCACAAGGGAGACATGAGCAGCGCCATCAAGCACCGCGTGCTGTGTCTCCACGGGTACCGCCAGACGGGTGCGAAGCTGCACGTTCGCATCTCGGGCTTCCGTCGGGCGTTCAAGTCCAGCGTCGAGTTCGGTGCGTCATGAAGCACTCTTTCGCGCGTTTTGCGAGCGTCCATTCTCTAATGCTGCTCTTCTCATTGTTGCTGATTCTAAACGCTGTGTGTCTTCCAGTTTGCGTGGATGCTCCGCTGGCCGTTCCATACGAGCCGACGTCGGAAGAGCATGTGAAGAGGTATGTAGAGCTCTCCGTATTGGAGCTTCCATGCTGCTCGCCTGTTGCTGGCAAATGCTTGTTGACACATTGGCTGGCTGGTGTGAAAGCATGCAAGGAAACGAGAGCGAGGACGAGAAAGAGAAGAAGCAGTTCTCGTGGTGGAACTATCGCGTTGACAAGGAAACTGGTGTGCAGACCTACTCGGATGTGGAAGAAGCGATCGACTACGTCGCGAACATTTGCAGAGAGCAGGGACCGTTCGACGGCGTCTTTGGCTTCAGCCAAGGCGGCATGCTGGCGTCGTTCGTGCTTCAGCGCCAGTGTATGCGTGTTGCTCTTGCTACCCTTCTTGCAGCTGCCTAACAGGCTATTGGACTGACCTGGGCAATCACCTCTCATTATGTTTCAAAGCTGAATCGCCAGAGAACTCACCGTTTGCATTCTCGTTCGGCATTTTCGCTGCTGCGCCTCAGTCGATCGATCCTCGCTTCGGCGGCAGTTCGGAGCTCAAGCTGAACATCCCGTCGCTGCACATCATCGGGGAGACCGATACGATTGTGTCCCCTGAGCGATGCAAGAGACTCTCGGAGGGCTACGTCGACCCGAACGTTCTGCTTCACAATGGAGGTCACTACATTCCCGCCAACAAGGACTCGAAGGACGCGTTCCGCGAGTTTCTCAAGCGACTCGACGAAGGCAAATAGCGAATGCGGTTTGGAATAGATGCACTCCAACGGAGAGGGTAGAAATGTCACTATCGGTAAAACCTACTGCTACCTCAAGGTGTCCTGTTGCTCCTGCAAAGTCCATCGCTGTGGTCGAGCAGCTCACTCCCGATGACTTCGTGCACACAGTATGTCAATTAAAAAGGCGACCTACCTAAAACCAACACGAAGAGAACGCGGGCGTCTCACACAGTTCTCAAGTGAGCGATGGTCGGTCGATCTTCTCTGTCCATTTGAGAATCAATGATTTGTGTTGGATCTCTGGATCTCCAAACCTCCCTTGTTGTGGGACTTTGGTCGATCGTTGTTGATACGATAGAGTTCTGCCAACAAGCACTCGGATGGGGCACGCGAATGCAACTTAATCGGTTGCTGTTGACATCAGCATCAGGCATTTCGGATTCGTGAGCTGGGGTTGAGGGTATTTAGGACAAGCGGTTAGCTGCCAATCGCCGCAGAGGCGCTGGCAAATAAAGCTCGCTGCACAACTCTTCTCGCATGCTCTCTCTCCACTACAGATCAAACACACCTTTGATGCGATTGATGGCACAGTGCATCACCCTGGCAACGTCAGAACGTGAAGATATTGTGGAGCGGCGAGCAGACGGAGTGAGTGAGATGGATCGAGTATCTTTTGTGATTTCGCTGCTTGCTTGTCGGCTGCCATCACCACTTTGCACTCTGTCGCATCTTCTCGTCATGAGCTCGCTTCCATTTTCTGCGAGTGCGTGGCTGTCTCAGGATGACACACAGCGCGCTCACTGATGGATGGATGGCTACTTTCTTCTTGCTCTGTAGAGGGCGGACTACATGCACCAATGAGTCCACTCGAAAGTTCCGATGCTCATCATATCGCGGTTTGCTGGACCAGCTACTTGCACCAGCACATCCAAATGAACCAGTTCTCGATATCCTGGCACAGTTCAGCATGCTGTGCTGGCATTCCTATATGGGTACAGTGCGAAGCGTGCATTCTGCCCATTTTCCCACCTGCAAACAGATGGGTTCTCCTTCGCTCTTTTCTCCCAATGGCATTCGTCCAAGTATCATCAGCGCACTGTTTATTGGCTACAAATGATGCAGTAACCGCATTAGCCACCAATCAGAGCCCAAGAACTGCTCTCGTGCTTCTCTCCCAACTGCTGCTCAGCAAGTTCGCCCCCTCTCGTTGCTTTCACCCCTCCTTTACTCTCAGCACATTTGGCTGTGCTCGCAGCACCATATAAAAATCAGCACCACACGCACACGAGCGCCTTCGCCTCAACGCTCTCTTCGCACCACAGTCACCATGTCTGCGCCAACCGCCACCACCACCACCACCACCACCACCACCGCTGCCGCCGCCGACCAGGACCTCGACAACCTCATCTTCAACGAGAAGAAGGACGACGCCGCCGCCACCGCCTCTGCGGACGCGACCACCGCGAAGAAGGTGGACGAGAACGGCCAGCCGCAGGGCGACGACCACGACTCGGACGAGGACAGCAAGGAGAAGAAGCAGAACGCGCGCGCGTCGATCGCCAACGTGCTGCCGGTCGACAAGCTCAAGAACGGCGCCTCCACGGCCACCAAGTGCGTTCGCTGTGTATGTGTGTATTGCGAAAAGGCAGGGTAGGGTGGGCTTGTTTTCTAACGTTATTTGTGTCACACACGCGCGGTGGTTGCTCTTTCCCTATGATAGGGTGCTCGGTCAGGGCTTCACGATGTTCAAGGAGAAGTCGTCTGCCGCGCTTGAAGCCGCCAAGTCCTCGAACGCCGGCACCGCTGTCGCCGGTGGACTGAACCGCGCCGCCGCCGCGGGCTCGGAGCAGATCGGCAAGATCAAGGAGACGGATGCGTACAAGAAGTCGTCGAGCTTCGCGAGCAGTTCGCTGGAGCGAACGTCCGTCGTGGCCTCGGGTGCGCTGGAAAAGGTGCGGCAACAATGGCAAACAGTTCCTGCAAGTGTGATATTGTGAATGGCTGATCTAACTGGAGTGATGATTTGCGGTTTGTCGATGTTCTGCGATAGGCTCGTGCGACTGCGTCGGTGGGTCTCGAGAAGGCAAAGTCTGGCGCAAGCACGGGCTTTGAGACCATCAAGTCCAAGGTGTCGTCGGACAAGAAGGGTGGAGACTAAGCACGCAGCATCCGCTCCTTTTTATTGTCTCCCCTTCCATCCCTCCTCGGTTGTATTTTGTGCTCTCTCTCTCTCTCTCTCTCTCGAATCGTCCGTCTCCGCCCGTTCTTCTCAAGCGCCGTTTGCACTGAAGGCTTCCGATCGTTACCATGCACAGCCAGACAGACACGTCTGCGAGTCATGGTTGTCCATGATGCGCGTCGGTGGTTGTGTCTGCTGGGACGTGTGTTCGATTGCCATTGCTGCGGCACATGCTCGTCTTAGACCAATTTCCATCTAAATAATAAACAAACACGACAGAGAGAACGCATTCGATTGGGCTTGGTTGTTGTTACGAGTGAGCTCTTGAGTGGAGGAGGAGATGGCTAGGAGCTGCGTCTCCTGACAATTCCCACCAACGAGAACGACCAGCAATCGGAACTCCTTCCGCATCAGACACTACGAATGTCCTCCAGCTAGACATCCGATACTTCTCTTGCTCACACGAAAACCGAGCCAGGATCGCCCTCGCGGAAGCGGAAGCTCTCTGGTCCATCGGACAGCTTGGCGCTGCCTACGTTGCCACAAAACAACTACCCGATGCGTCTTCGACCATGGACGACCCACTCAAGTTCGCCGTCGCGCAGGAGTGCGACCAGATCAACAACTACGCGCTCCACTTCGGAGCGAGCAATGCCAAACTGAACGAGAAAGTGCGTCAGATCTCGATGCAGAACGTCACGACTGCGGCCATGGTGAACGAGCAGATCAAGGTGTACCGCACGACGCTGGACAAAGTGTACGAGCGGCGGTACGAGGCGCTCGCGAAGGTGACCATGTTCTCGCCCGATATGTGCACGCGCGTGAAGAAGATCGACCAGAACACGCTGGGCGACATCCCGCACGTGCTCACGGCGTGCAACCTGGAGTGCGCGCATCTCGCCGCGAGCATCAAGACGTGCGAGGGCAACGTGCAGAACCTGCGCAATGCGATCGACGCGGCGATCTCGAGCGGCGACCCGGAGAAGCTGAGTCAGCTCCGCCTGCTGGGTGAACAGATCTCGAGCCACGAGCAGAAGATCCAGAGCCAGAAGACGGAGCGCGGCGACCACTTCGTGCTGATGATCCAGTGCAGTCGCAAGCTGCGCGAGGTGGTGCGGCAGCAGGCGGTGCAGAATGCGAAGACCTACTATTTTGCTCTTGCTGTCACTTGCCAACCTTTCGTGTGGCGAAGTGTTGGCCATAATGCTGTTCTTTGACTGCATCCACACACAGATGCACGAGACCACCAAGGTCTCGCTCGACACAAGTCTGTCCATTCTGAGCAATATTTGCTGTCTGGCAACCTCACACTCAACATCACGCAAGCGTAGGGTGATGCAACAATGCAGCACCACTGGGACGACATAATGACAACGCACTAAGGCTGCTCTCGACGTGAGTGTCGTCAAAGCTCAAAGCGCTACAAGCAATGGTAGCAGTAAATAATAAGGTATCTTTCGCAAAGGGTGACGTTGAAAACATCAGTGGGTGGAGGAACGAGAGACAGCCATCAGCGCATGCCGCCGCAAACTTGCAGCAGCAAGCACCGAATCAACTGCTCGTCATTCGGGGTTGGTGGCGTGGAGCGTGATCAATGCGGCAGCAAGACAGCAAGACATACACACACACACACAGAACGCGCTTAGTAGTCCTGCGAACCCGATGCCTTGCCCTTCTTGCCGGTCAAAACAGACTGCTTTGGCAGCAAGACCGAGTGGATGCTCGGCAAGACACCGCCCGAAGCGATGGTCACGTCGCCCAAAAGCTTGTTCAGCTCATCGTCGTTGCGCACTGCTATCTGGATGTGGCGAGGGATGATACGCGTCTTCTTGTGGTCGCGAGCGGCGCTACCGGCGAGCTCCAGGATTTCCGCGCACAGGTACTCCAACACGGCCGCCATGTACACTGGCGCGCCGCCGCCGATGCGCTGCGCGTAGCGACCCTTCTTCAGGTAACGGGCGACACGACCCACTGGGAACTGGAGACCGGGTAGAGCTCTTTCCCTTCTTGCCACGTCCTCCGGTCGCAGCTTTCCCCTTTCCAGACATCTCGAGCTCTTCTTCTCGCTGCTGCAAGTGGTGCTGCTTGTTGCTGTTGTGACGAAGCGAATGAGATTGAGCGAGGCAAGCAAGCGGCAGCAGCATCCAAAAACTCAAACAAAACTACACAAAGATATCTTCTGTCAGTAGTCAAACAACGAAATGGAGGAGGTTGAGGAAGTTTGAACGAAGATTTGGCGTCATTTTGGTGAGCTGGACAAAATGTGGATCTATTTCCAGAACTCCGGTACTCGCTTTTCTCAAAATTGTTCTCTGCTTTTTCTCTCCCACTCTTGCCGACATTTCCGAAAACAAGAGGAGACATGCTTTTTCAGTGCAACTTGAATGTGCAGGATTTGAAAAAACCACTCGTCTGATTCCTTTTGCAGAAAACAGCAACGACACTGCGAAATGATAATCGTAGGTGCAAAATGCATTCCTCTCCAAACCTATCAGCCTCTTCCGATGACATTTCGATCAACTTGACATCGTATCAAGTATACAGGAGAAGGAGCGGTTCGCTGAGCCCAAATTGCAACCGTGTCGATTGCAGCTGGCAGATCTGCTTCGATTAACAGCACACAGAATATTGATTTTAACAAGCATTATGCTGGAAAGGATTGTGTGGCCACATCGTGTCGCAAGCAAGCTGAGCTCTAGACTGAAATGAAAGCAAGAATTCCGCATTTGCCTGTTATTATTTCGCGCGAGATTGCTCCTCCGCATTTTGACAAGCTTGGCACATCTGAGCTCTACGCACGAGCATGGCGACGCTCAACATGCGGCGCCGCAAGCAGGGCGAGACCGAGAGGCAGCAGCAGGCGGAGAGCGACTTCCTGGTGCGCGACGGACGCATTTTGCTCACGCCGGGTGGCCGCGAGCCGTCGCCGACGTCCTACGAAGAACTCTCGACACCGTCTTTTTTCGGCGCGAGCGGGCTGAAGCAGCCGACGCGCGGCACGGGAGCCGCTCTGCCGCCGCCGCCATCACAGCGGCGATACGCGTCGTCGTCGCACAGATCGTTTGGGTCCGCGCCTGCGTCGGCGTTCATGAGCTTCCACGAGATCCGAAGGTATGTGATCGCGCAAAGCCTCTGTGCGTGGCTGTTGTTCATGCAAGTCTGTGGTTGAACGAATGAGCATGAATCGAGTGGTGGATAGTGGATCGCCACCGGCTCGCGTGCGTGGAGAGGTGAATGGCATGGGTGATCTGACTGGACTGGTTGACTGACTAATGTGTGTTGTGTTGTGTTGTGTTGTGGTGACGTTGTTGTTGGTTGTTGTGGTAATGCAGTCAGGCAGCGAGCGAGCGAAGCAAGAAGAAAGGCAGCGGGCTCTCGCAGCGCACGATCCAGATGCTGCTGCTCGCCGCGGAAGTGGTCTTCGCGCTCTGTCTGCTCGCCGCAGTGGGCGTGCGCGCAAACTTCATCTCGCTCTACTATCTGCTGGTGTTCTGCTATGGCGTGGTGCAGTCGTTCGAGTCGAAAGCCGTGGCGACGCTGACGATGGCGGTCTCGCTGCTCGCGGTCATTGCGCACGGCGTGTTCATTTTCATGTTCCAGAAGCACCCAGCGACAGCAGAGAAGTGGACGCGCGGGTCGACTGCGTCGCTTTTCGGCTTTGAGAAGCAAGAGACCGCGAAGGACTACCTCGCGTCGGTTGGCGTGGATGTGCTTGTGTTTTGCGCGACGGCGTTCCATGTGTTCTTCGTACTGCGCAGACTCGAAGCGCAGAAACAGAAGGCGTTCGACATCTTTGAGTTTGGAGGAGAGAGCAGTGCGATGATGATGAACGACGGTGGCGCGACCCCTGGTGCGCACTTCCGCAAAGCCAAGCTGCTCAAGTGGTTCGAAAGACTCTGCGCGTTCTTGCTCTTCCTCACGGCGATGTCGATCCCAGCGTTCGCGACGGGGATGTACTACGTGCTCCTGCTCCTGCGGCTGATCAACTGGACGTTCTTCACGAAGAAAGTGACCGTCGCGCAGTTGATCTACCATGATACGACCTCGACGTCGAAGGCACTGTTCCTCGGTCCCGCCATGGCAAAGTTGTTGCTTGGGCTGTCGGTGGTGATCATCAACTGTTGGTGAGTACTAAGTTGGTTGTGCTGCATGGTGATCCTGAGGAGAGAGTGCGGAGTTAGCTAACTGCGTTGGTTTCAACGTGCAATTCGTGCTAGGTACGTGTTCCAAATCAGCGAAATCAAGAAGCACAAAGCCGTCAAGGATGTCGCCAAGTACGCGGGTTTCGTGGACTTCCGCGCGTCTCACGTCGAGTGGTCGTACTATCTCTTCGCCTCGTGTCAGTTCCTGTTGTTCGTCTGCTGCGCCAAGCTGCACAACCTCCACGCAGCAGTATCGAACGACAAAGATGTGTTTCATCTCGACCCTGTCAATGTGCCATCTCCCAGGGAGGCAGTCGAGCTGCTTGGAGCAGACGTCGAGGGGACTACCACGCTTCTGCAGCCTGCGAACCGCGTGAACCGATCGCCAAGTGTTGATATCCAGTACCTTCTGAGCAAGCAACCGTTCCTCGTGCGCGCGTTCTTGCAAGAAGGCGGGTTGCTGCTGGCGAGTGTAGCTGGCATCATTTGGTGTGTGTCCTACCCGTCGTACGGCTCGTTGCCTCTGATCGCCTGGGCGTTCTTGTCACTGGCACTGTATGGGCTCTCATCGCCGCCTTTCATCATTTGGGTGTTGATCCTTTACGGCACGTGTCTGTCGGTGGTCGAGTACTTCTGCAATCTCACGGGAGGGTTCGTGAACAAAGGCTACACGGAGTACGGCTTGAAAGTCTTCGACTATCCGTTCCTGGATCTGAGCGTGCACAACATTTGCCTGGTGTTCATCTACTACTCGATCCGTACGAGATGGCAATACCTCGATGTGCTCCGCGAGTCCCGCAAACAAAGAGACACGATCCAGCTGAAGGCACGCGATACTGAACTGTCTGGATCGGGTGAAGCTGCCAACGACGGCGACCGAGCGACCATGGTGGATCTCAGAATCCAGGCTGACCTTCGAAGTGTAAGTGATACGCGCTTACCATATGGGCTGTGCTGTTTTGCTTGCTGCTGTTGCTGTCTCCATGCACCCGGCTGGTACTGATGTTTGAACCGTTTATTTGCTGCTCAAACGTGAAATGCTACAGCAAATGAAACTTGGATGGGGGAAAATCATCGAGCTTTGGGTTCGAGACGCCAAGCAAGTCGTTTTCACCAATCTGGATTCGCTGGTGCTGCTCACGATCTTGAGTACGACCTACTCGTTTCCTTTGTGGTGGACCATGGATGGATGAGCGCTGACGTTTCTTGTGCTTATCGGTGTCGTAATGTGCAGTTGTTGCGATCAGTACCAAAGTGTCGTTTCTCCAAATCGGCTACCTCGTGCTGGCGGTGCTGCTGATGTTCTTCTTTGAGCACCGAAGGCGATTCTGGCGTGTGCTGCTGTTCTACGCTTTGGCCGCCTGCCTCGCTGTCTTCGCTCGGAACGTGGAATGTAAAGAAGATGCGAACCTCGACCTGCTTGGACTCCAGTGCTACAGCACGACATCTGAGACTTGGGGGGCGCTGTGGCCAACTCTCTTCAGTGCCCAGCTGCTCATTATTTTCCAGCTCGTGTTCCAGATGGTGATTTACGTCACCAACAAGGAAACGATCGAGGAACGTCTCCGAACGGTGAACCAGTCGAGACAGAACCCGATCTACTTTCTGTCTCGTCTGGCCGTGGAGATCGACAATGTCTTCCGAGCTGCTGGTGTGGTATTGTGCTACACCGCTTTCCTGGTTGTGGCGATTCAGTACGAGAGGGGTCCTTCGCGTCTCAACACGAATGTCATCGGTGGTATCCAGCTCATTATTCTGTTTACGCTTCTCGGAAACCACCTCGGAGGTTTCACGTCTGCACCAAGAACGTCCCTGCGCATGAAGGTTTTGTGGTCGTTCGCTTTGTTTATCGAGATCGTGATCCTCGTGTTCCGATACGTCTATCAGTTCACGGACGTGTCGGACTACCTCGAAAAACACTTCTTCACGTCCGGCTTCATGGCAGCTCGCGACTTTGGCGTAGAGAACCACTCCTCGAGCTCGGGATTCTCCGGGGTGTTCTTCTACTTGCTTCCGACGGCGATCGTGATGGCGTTGTGCCTCTGGCAGTTGTCGTCGCTCATGAAAGACATCCACCAGTACGACTTTTTCACAGTCGGCAGAAGTGTGCAAGTGGATCGAGTCCGTTTTGCGTTCGAGGCTCTGCAGCAGGTGCTGATCATGTTCAGCACAACTGCTGTTGTTGTCGTGACGATGTGGGCCGCGGTTGACGAGATCGACTTTGTCGGAGCGCTGTATGTGCTGATTCTGGTCGCCGGGCGACCATTATCATCGTCCTGGAAAAGTCTCTGGTTCCCGCTGTTCTGGGTCTCTGCCATCGCGATGGTGTTGAAGTATGTGATCCAGTTGGATGTGTTCAGTCCCGATGAAAATGGCGTCGACACTATCTTTCGCGCCGGAGACAGCAGTGACTGGGTTGGTATGGTTCGGTTGCCGGAGAGATACGATCCAAGCGTCGGTGCTTCGCGTCTCTGGGATCTGCTCTCCAGTCAGCTGCTCGTGATGCTGATGTGCTGTCTGCAGCGAGTATCTCAGTACTTTGAGTCCAGTGTTACCAAGGAGAAGCGTGAGAAGAGCAACAACATCGACGCGCTTGTCGCGCGTTTCGAAGAAAACTACGCTCGCCAAATGGAGGAAGGCGGTGGTCCACGCCATCGAACTTCCTCTGTCGAAGCTTACGATGACGACGATGACAATGTCGACAGGACGAAGCAAGATGAAGAGAGTGGAGAGAGTGACGTGACCGGGACGTTCGTTGGACGGCAAGAGACGGGGGATTCTGCCACATCGCCGAGAAGAGATCGCTCCAAGAAGACCGAAGAAGTTGTTCGAGCGGGACCGGAGTACCAGCTCGAGAAAGACTTCTTCTCCTGCTTCAGAGACTTTTGCGTGGACTACGCCAGCAAAGCGTCTGTGAACGTCGTGATGCTGCTGCTCACGACCTCGTGCTTTGTTCATCAAGACATCATCTCGATCATGTACATGGCTCTCGTGTACACCATGATGTACGCGTACGCGTCCACTGTGTGCGCGCGCTGGTGGCTGCTGGCGACGATGCTTTCGGTCATCATCATTGCCGAGTACACGATCATGTTGTGGTTCCCTCCCGTGATGGACATCGAGATGCAAGACACTCCTCCATGGTCGTTCGTTCCGAAATCTCACCAGCAGTGGTTTGTGCTGAGCGATCAACACAAATGGGGCATGATGTCCGATTTCATCGCCCTCTTGAGCGTGTACATGCTGCCAGACTCGAACCGAATCAGCGATGTGGAGCGCACGACGGAGAACACAAGCGAGAGCGGAGAAGCGTCCGGACGGGGCGGTCATGTCAGCATGTTCGCGTCTTCCTACCGACGTGAGAAAGAATCCATGATGACAGAAGTGAACGACTACGTGCTCTTGACTCGCAAGCACTTGTGGTACTATCTGGAGTACACCTTCTTGTGCGCGTGGCTGCCGCTGCTACTGATGCTGATCTTCCTGTTTGGAGCGCAGCAAGGTGGGCTTGCGTCCGTGCCGTATCTCCTGGGAGCCATTGTCATGCTGTACCGACTCAACGAAGCCCGCATGCCATCGAACCCATGGATCCAGTACCTCCGCAAGTGGAATTGGGGGCACCTCTTTGTGATCGTCTTGCTTCATTCTCCATACTTGGAACCGCACCTCACGGATTGCCAGCTTGGGGGAGATGGGACATCAGAGAGCAGCACTGACTGTTTTTCCGTCGCCAATTTGCTGGGGATATCATCGAATGGAACTCCGTACGGACTGATCGTCGTGTTCGTGCTGATCTCAATTCAGTGCGAGATCCTGCTGACTCCTACCTACCGAGACGTGTGCAAGCTGTTGATCCAAGAGAGAGACCGAGCACCTATTCGTCGTGAAGAGATCGTGCGTGACTTTTACCGCCGCCGAACAGCTCAGTGGTTTGCGCTGAAGAAAGAGAAGAGTGCGGGGATTCTGCGCTTGAAGATCATTGTCTCGAAGCTCGTCCACAAGGTCGAGGAGCTCATGGATATCGCGATGGGTCTGCACTACAATTTGCCCCCGATGGCACCGTCAAGACCTGTGGCTGTGGAGAGCACTCAAAACTCTGTGACGCTGACATGGGATCCACCAACCAACACGATCCATAAAATCCGATACTACCGAGTGTCGAGACAGAGGTATCCTTCGATGACGCTGCTCGGTGACTACGGCGACATCGTGGAGCTGAAGGGAGACTCGACTCAAGTGACGATCCCGGGCTTGCGACCAGGAACAACGTACCAGTTCAAAGTGTGTGCTGTCTCGCGAATGGGCGAGGGTCCTTTCAGCATTGCCAGCGACCTCGTGTCGACATATTCACTGAACTTTGATGGCACGACTGCTGGGTGGATGAAGTACCGTCGTGAACAAGACCCGCTGCCGCGCTTTGCGTTTTTGCTTTCCTGGATGCAGCCAAAGTTCCTTCATCGCTACGTCGTGATGGATAAGCGGCATTTGGTGTACTACAAGGACGAAGAAGTGGCTCTCAAGCACCGCAGCAAGAAGCGCCGAAAGAAACTGAAAACGACGTTTATGTGGAAAGACGTGATCGCGCTGAAGCTGAGTAGCACGAAGGTTCAGTTTGACGACTTGTCTCCGATGCTCTATTGCTTCGAAGTGATTGTTCGCCAGGACGGAGCGAAGCACGACACGAAGCACGTTTTCCAGGCTGACCAGACGAAGGATTTCAACAAATTCTTGTCAGCGCTCGCGTTTTCGGTACCCCGAGATGCGATCGATGACAGCATTGTCGCTTTGCTGAACGAAAAGAAGCTTCCGAACCCTCTCGACCCTGCCTACCAAGTTGCGACTGAAGACACGGAGATCTTTGACGAAAACGCCAGTGAATGGAGCAGTGTGACGGGAGATGAGAGCACGCTGGGGGACAAAGAAGACGAAGAGTTTGACCAAACGTCTCCGCGCGGGCTTCTCGCGTGGCGGATTCCGTTGTACCGATTTCTCTACGGTCTCCAGAATGCCGCGTTCCAGCTGGAAACCGTGCAATACGAAATGGAAGACCAGTATGAGCCAAACCTGGGCGAACTGGTGCAAATCCTGACCAATGTGATTCGGAGCCATACCGCCGGCATTTGCTGCATCGCAATGATTGTGTGCTTTGCGTCCCAGGTGAGTTGACGACGCTGTTTCTGTGAATACTTGCTTTCGCGATTGCTCATCTGAACACACTAACTGATTGTACCTTGCGTTTCTTTTTGTCAAATGAGGCGGACTTGCTCAATATGATCTTCGTTCTTGCGGCATTTTGCTTCCTGATTCTGGAAAGCCCCCGTCCGTCATCGTTGGCGTGGATCTACCTTCTCAAATACGTGAGTGCTTGCTGATCTATTCTAGCTGCTGGCTCATATTGGTTGATACTCACTCAGAAATGCATCGTCTGTGTGTTGCAGAGCTACGGAGTCATTGCGATTCGCTACATCTTCCAGCTCTCCATCATGTGCCATGACTTGAGTGGTGATAGCGGCTACTACTACCCGAGCGTCCAGCCTTACTGTGCAGACACAGACAACTCTGTCACACTCACCGAAGTCAAGTCCATCCAGCCAATGGTTCTGCTTGGTCTGTACAAATTCGATGGGACTACGATCAACAGCGTCACGTCGGTCTTTGACGGTCTTCAGTGGAACTTCTACGTCGTACTTTGCGTGATGTGGCATCGTCAAGAGCTGATCGCCCAGGGTCTCTGGGTGGAAGAGAATGCAGCGGGTGGCGAGAACAACGGGACGAGCTTCCAGTCGGATGCTGTCCGTGCTTTGGGTGCGTCTCAAGCTTCATCTCGCGATTCGATCGACGACGCATTCCACCAAGGACCTCCACCAACCACTGGTGGAGAGTACCATCCGGGGATTGTTCGAACGCAGAGTCGGTTCGATGGACCTCCAGATAGGTCTGCCGATGGGTCAGTTAGGCAGACGTCGACGAAACCGAGCAAGAGCTTTGGTGCGGCGAGTATGAGCAGCGTTGGATACGGTACGAGCAACGTTGGAAACGTGAACGACCTTGCAGCCGAGTTGCTGGAGGAGATTCAGGCCGAGGAGGAAGAAGAAGAACGCAGGAAAGCGGAGGAGGCTCTCGCTGCAAAAGCTGCGAGTGGGGGTGATGGTGACGACGACGATGAGGATGAAATTGGAACTCCGCCAAACTCCCCACCCGAGTCGAGCAACTACCAGATTTCGTCCGGGACAAATTCGGAGAAAGTCAAGACAGTGTCGTTCATGCCCAACGTCGTCAGCGGGACGGACGCGTCGGAGCAAGTGGAGATTGAAGACTCCGTCGACCTCGATTTCCCTCAACGCAAGAAACTCACATGGTGGAAGCGCACATTCCCGCGAGCGCGCGAGTACTTTGAATCAGTGGTTTGCGATCCACCGCCGATGTGGGACAAGGACATCCACATCGCCATCACTGGAGAGAAGCCCGGACGCGATTACTACACTGCATCGCTCTCAACGGTGCTCTTTTCATCGGTGTACGCTGTGATTTTCTTCACGGCGATTGGCGAGCCTAGCTCAGGTAACGCGGCTACCTCGACGGCAGACACTCGACTGACTTCGAGCTCGATGATCTCTGCGTACCTTGTGCTCGTCGTGCTCTTGGAAGTTTGCTTCATCATCTGGGACCGTGTCGCGTACGTCACCCGCTCGCTCAAGTCGAAGCTTATTCTGCAGTACTCGTACGCGCTTCTCCTGCACATCTGCGTGTGGTGGTTGATCCCGTCGCACACGAACGTTTACTTCCAGCAGCGTCCCGCGCTGGTGTTCTTCTACCTCCAGCAGTGCATCTACTTGTGGCTTGGGGCTATGCAGATTCGCTACGGCTACCCTGCGTTCAAAGGAAGCAGGTACAACTACACTGTTGAGACGACGTACACAAAGATCAACGAGAAGCTCTTCCCGCTGGTGATGAAGGCGCCGTTCCTGTTTGAGATGCGAGCGCTTTTGGATTACATTTGCACAAAGACCTCGTTGAGCTGGTCGCACTGGGTGCTTCTCGAAGACAGTGCGGCACACTTGTTCCAAGTGAAGATGGAGATGCAGGGACGAGTGGAAAATGCTGAAGTCCTGCAGGGTAAGAAGCGCCAGCCGCTCTCGGGCAAGATGACTTCTGCCGGCGTGATGCTGCTGTTCCTGCTGATCTGTTTGGTGGGACCCTTGGCGCTCTTCAGCTCAGCGAACCCGAGCACGACGCAGAACAAGGTGACGCTGACGGAGGTCGTGTTTGGCATCACGGACTCGCAGGGAACGCTGAGCACGCTCTACTCGAACAGCGACATCAACAGCCCGACGTACAAGATCAAGAGGAACACGGACGGCGCTCAGGTTCAGCGACTCGAGTTCGACACGTTCTCGCGCGACATCTGGACGAGCTCGCCGCCGCGCATCAACCAGCTCGTGGCGCAGCTGCAGTCGAACGAGCCGATGAACTGGACGATGGAGTTTAGGTTTGAGCGACCGGGACCGGCGGACAACCAGGAGGTGAAGATGAACTATGGCGTGGTGATGACGGACGACCATCGCAACGACCTCATCCCGATGATCAAGCAGAGCGTGAACGACGAGGATGCGAAAACGACGGTCCCAGCGATCCAGGTGGACAACTTCTTCCCTCCGATCATCCAGCTGACCGCGACCGAGGGAGTGCTGCGCCGCTCGACCACGTTGCTCTCGGTGAATGTCACGAAGCACGCGCTCGACGGCTCGAACTGGTGGACGCTCTTGCCATTCATCAAGAGTGGATCGACGAAAGAAGCCTACTGCTCGAAAACGAGCCCTTTCTGTTTGGTCGTGGTCTCGGACAACATTGTCGGCGGTCTGACGTCGCTCGGCGTTGGCTCGTACGGACTCACGGCCGTGTACGTGTTCGTGGTGATGACGATCGGGAGCGCGGTGAAGGGGTTCTTCCGCGGCGCGTTCCTCCAGGTGCAGTACGATGAGCTGCCGGACCCCGAGGATGTGATCGAGCTCATCGAGGGCATCTACATCGCGCGCGAGGAGAACTACGTTGGCCACCTGAAGGACGAGGTGCGCATCTTTGAGACGCTCATCCGCGTGCTGCGGTCGCCCGAGACGCTCACTAAGGTCACAGGCATGAATGTCATCCACATCCCGTCCGCAAAGGAGAAGGTCGACTAGAAAGACGGAGAGAAAGACAAAGGAGAGAGAGAGACGGAGGTCAGTGGTGACGACAGCATTTTGCGGAATAGACAGTTTTACATTTTTCTTGAAACTTTGAAGTTGTGCTTTTCTGCTCAAATTGTCCCCTGTTCCTTCACCCCTTCAGCTTAATGTTAAATAGACCTGGGGAGAACACACAGACAACATCATTGTCAGCACCAAGCCATAGAGCCACTCGCTGCCCACAGAAACACAAACAAACGTACATCCTGGGAGGGTCGTGAGGTCCGCGTTCACGATCGCAGTGATCCCCAAGTTTGCGAGCGCGCCGCGGATGAGTCCGCACGGGAAGACGAGGAAGAGCAGCGCCATCTCCTTCGTGTGCTGGTCGTTCGCGGACGAGAACGACGAGAGCCACCGGAAGTTGAAGTCCTGCACCACAAACACGCCCTGCAATACGAAAAAGAAAGAACGAAGAAGAGATCCAGGTGGCCAGTGAGTGAGTGGATGCTACACGAGGGACAACAGCAGGAACACCTGCACGCTCGGACCCTGTGGTTTGTCTGCAGCTTGTCGATCTGCTTCTTGAAGATCAGGATCCAAAAGTCTTTGCACACAAACTTGATCATGTCCAGCGGCTCGAGCATGCGCGGGCGGTCTTTCGCGGATCTGGTGCATTGCATTGGAAACGCACAAACACACAATCATCATCAACACTTTCATCATCGTCTCCCCCTATGGCTCTCAAGGCATCACGCACCTCTCGGCGAAGCGGTAGCCGACATCGTAGCCCATGGCTTCAAGCTTGATCGTAAGCTCCTCTTTCTTGTTCTTCGCGAGCTCAATGTCGCCGCTCTCCACAGTCGCGACCGGGTTGCTGCTGTTGTTCTCGCCGCCGCCGATGCTCTCAAACAGCGGATATCGCAGGATCTGCACAGACAAACAGATAGAAAATGGAAACGCACGAGTGAGCAGCAGCTGCGTGCCGCCATGTGTACGCACACGCATGTAAGTGGCACGCACCATGGAGCGCACGAGCTCGCCGTAGAGCTGCTGGAAGCAGCACTCTGCCACCTCCTTCATTCTCAATCTCTCTTTTGCAAATGACTTTCTGCTTGCTTTGATGTCCCTGCGAATTAGCCCTCAAGACCAATTTTAGCATAAAATGCTACCTTTTAGATACCAAACCGCTCACTCATTCCCTTCAAATCGCAGAAAAAAAGCCCACACACTCGAACAATCTCCTTCACAATAGAAATTCAGCATCAGAACAGCACAAGCAAATCGCACATTGCAAGCAAGAGCGACAACAACTATGGCGGGCGGAGATCTCACGGGTGGCCTGCTGGACGAGGGCATGATCGGCGTGCTCGTGGTCGTGCTCGTGGTGCTGCTCAGCACGGGCTACGTGTATCTGCAGCAGATGCAGGCGCCTGGCGCCGCCGCCGCAAACAACGCGAACGCGCGCGCCAACCCCACCAACGCGCACTTTCCCCCTGGCACGCGCGGTCACCAGAACGCCACGTCGCTCGCGCCGAACGCAGTCGCCACTGCGAGCCTCACGGACCAGCAGCTGCGTCTGCACCGGTCGCTGCCGAGCCGCCACGGCGCGCGCACGATCACGATCTGCACGGACGCGCTGCTGCAGAACAAGGAGAGCGAGCTGATCGCGTGGAAGAGCGAGGACGTCCCCGCGGTGCTCACAGACCTGCTGCAGATCGCCGACGTGTACCTGCTCTGCGTCGTGCGCGACGAGAAGAACAAGGCGGTGATCGAGCGCATCCGCGCGTTTGTTACCAGCGGCGCCGGAGCGTACGACGACAAGACGAAGCGCGGGCTCAAGACCCACAAGATCCTCTTTTGCACGACCACGATCGGCAAAATCGCGTTTGTGCGCCAGATCGAGCCGCAGCTCCACGTCGAAGGTGCGTGCAATAGAGAAGTAGTCGTCTGTGTGATTGCGTATATGCTGAATGTTAACGCCGATGTGTCTCTTTCATGATTGCGACTGCAGTGGACAAGAGCGCAGTGCGCGATTTAGAGAAGCACGTGCCGCGCATCGTGCACGTGACTTCGTCGCCACAGGAGAACGCGTCGCTCGCGGGACCGAGCGCGCACCACGTCGCCGACAGCTTCACCGGCTACTTTAAGCTCCTCAGTGCGCTCGCAGGACCATAACAAGAAGATCAAAGACACGTCCCTTCTTGGATTGGTTTTCAATCGAAAGACTTGGTGTCTCTGTTATCATTCCTCTGTGTGCTGGGCTCTTGGTATTGGTCCTACTCGGCCGCTTCGTCGTCACCTCTAACGTTGTGTGCCGTGTGAAGAATGCGATCGAGCCGGAAAAGCTGCTCGAGCGTCTGGAGAACGTGGAAGAGCAGCGCGTCGATCCTTCTCCACGGATGCAGCAATCCAAAGTCTTGAGGATCGCTGAAGAGCAGCTCTGGGATGCAAATCAGTCCGGCCATCGTCTCTATTGTGTGTCCGGTGTTGAGCACGTATCCATGGAGTGGAGCTGCTGCTGGGTACCGTATCTTTGCATTCTCATCTCTATCAGAGATATCGACTTGATTGGGGTCGTCGTCATGAATTGCCATTCGCGCCACATCTTGAAGCACGATCCGCTTGCTGACTCTGCTGGCGCGTGCGTCATCGCTGTCGTGCTCGTCACTCGATGGCAACGAAGACGACGATGCCGCTGTGGCGCTCATGTTGCTTCGCAGAATGACAACTACGTCCCTCAACGCATTCGCAAAGATCTTTCTCGCCAGCCGAGTCGCAGTCGAGTCGCTAGTGACCACACTGTCAGCAGCGATCGGTCTCCTGTCGAGATGCCTTGCGATTGCCAATTCCGTTGCGCCGCCTCCTCTGCAGCTGAGGAGCTCCAGTTGGATCTGCTGCTGTTGCTGGTGGGAATTGGTTGGCACTTGGACACTCGGTTCCCACCAGCTTCTGAGGATGCGCAGTGCCTTCACGATCACCTTGGAGTACTGTTTGTAGACTCCTTTCGTCGGCGCTTTGAGCAGCAACTGAGGAACGACGACGACGACGGGTACCTTGGTATCTTCACACCTGCGCTTGGCTTGCACCAGACCGCGGAACCAGAGATTCGCGCTCTGCTGAAGGCGAACGCTGGTCGCCCCGCCTTTAGAGGTTCCAATGTGCTGCTTTCCGCGGATCTCGTCAAACAGACTCGCCAGTGGGTACACTTGTGCAGCTGCGCACAAATCCAGCACGTCGCTTTTCTCTGCGCACTGGACACACGCGATGCCGAGTCCGGTGCAGATCGCAGCGACAGAGTCCTCGACCTGCTCGGTGCACACCAACAGCCGGACTTTGTGCTCATTGCGAAGTGCGCTGAGATGCTTTGAGATGAAGAGCGAGTCACCCCAGCCGCCGAGAAGAGGTCTTCGCTGGTGGTTGTCTAGATCGTGACGTGATTTGGTCCCGAAGTGAGCGAGAGCTCGCATGTGAAGCAGATGAAGCGCAAGGTCGAGTCCGCGTCCGTCGTCTGCAGCATAGTCGGCAATTGCGATGGAACGAGCGATTTTCGCAGGATGAACTGATCCGACGGCACCACTTGCGAGCGAAAGACGGACGACGCGAGCGCGAAGGTGATCATGTCCGGCACCCGCTTGAGAAAGTGCTGCACGCGTGAAGAGCAGCTGCGCGCCAACCTTGTGGTTCTCGCGAGCAGCCACAATGGGAGGAGTGAAAAGTCATTCAACCACCAGCTGGACCAGGAACTCGAGCGCCTGCTCACCTAAGAGACCGGATAGCCCCGATCGAAGGACATCGGCGATTGCAGCACGAAACTGCTGGTGCATGAGCGAGCATACACTGTGTTAGTCCACACGCACATACACAACACGATCGGTATATACAAAGCGTACCTCTTGGCTGGGCTTGAGCGCTCCGCCGTCGCTGGTAAAGCTAATCGGAGTAGCCACACGTAGACCCGGCTGCCATGTCGAGCAGTCGGACAGCAGCTGCTCCCACTCGCGCTTCAGTCCCCCAAACGCCGTCGCCAACTGCCTGGAGCTCGTCTCTGCGCGCCATTGCGACCGTGTTTGCCGTATCGCGTCCGCCGCATGGCTCTCAGCCACGCAGCAGCAGCGCATGGCCGTCAGCTGTCACCACCGGCGGGTCTGGCGGCGCGAACAGCAGCGCTTCCTCTGCGCACGGGCCGAAGCAATTGTCCACGAGGGAGCTCAGTGCGCCGAGTGCGCGCACCAGCTCGTCCATGCGTTCAGCACTGATAAATAGATTTGGAGAGCTCTTTGCCTGTTCAAGATCGCACGAGCCAACAAATCTGAGCCGAGTTCTGAATGCTCGAAAGCAGTTTGCTTGCTGTCATTACGAAGTCTACGGTAGACTGTGTGTGTGTTATTGTTCGTTCGGTAGATCGTAGAGTTCCCAAAAACCACATGATTATTGGACTGTCCAGTTTGCTGCAATCACAAAAGCCACGAATGTGGTGTGGACTACATACATGTAGCCATTTGTTTGTCATCGACAGCAATGACACGCGAAGATCTGGAGCTGGTGTCCTACCTGCCGCCACACTGGAATTCAGCGAAGCTCGAGAACAGCGAGCAGCGCTTGACCTCCGGGAGCTTCACGAGTCGGTCTGAGAGCTGCTTCGCCTCCTTATACGCGCGTCTGCACACGTGCATGGTCTCGACAGCGTCCAGGAGATCTATTCCACAGCGCGAAACGGACACACACAATGAGTGGCGAGCATTTGCCACACCAGAGGGTCGAAGAGCAGTACGCCCGCGGTTGCTCGTACAAGCATCGGCTGGTGACGCAGCGAGCATCTCCTGCAGCAGCTGGAAGCGGAGGTCGGTCAGACTTGCAGGTGCAGCATGACAACCGGTAGGGTTAGAGAGACTGCGCGGATATGGTTCGAGTCGGCTGAGTACGAAGGGCAGGAACGTACAATCCGAGGCTGTTGGTGCACAAAATGCGCTGCGTGACGGCTTCAGGCGTGGCGAGCGTCTCGTCTCCAACGTACTCTTGCTTGCGCAGGATGCTGCACAGCAGCAAGGAGCCCAATCGGTGGTCAGATGTGCATAGATTCCGCATCATTCTCTGACGGAGTCGCAGAGAGACTCCAAACTTGTACCCTTCAAGGTAGGCGACGGTTTTTGGTCGTTCTGACTCCAGTGACAGACCTAGATACTTTGACATGAGATCTGCAATAGCACATCAACCGAGTTGTAGACGACAAGGTAGATGCATACGATCGAGAGAGCTTCCGCACAAGACCGGTGTACCATACCTGCAGCTTCCTTGCGCGCTTTCAACTGCAGTGCTCGCACGAACAGAAACTGGAGCGCTTCTCGTTTCTGCACGGCAATTGAAGCAGCGAGAGCCAACCAAACTCAGTTCACACGTGCAAACCAATGGAACAAGCTCTCTATCGTTGAGTGTGCACATACTCGCAAGCGCTCTCGTCCCAGCACACCAGCTTGCTCGTCTGCTGGGATCTTCGCGATCTGCTTCTCGCTGAGAGATCTGCACGCCTTTTCGTAGTCCTCGAGCGCTCTGTCGTGGTCGTTGATGCTTCGCCAGAGCCGCGCAAGCTGTACAGCAACGCCACTCGCACAGGTGAACGCCACCATCTGGCATGTAGATACCCGTCCAGCAACAATGGAGCCATGCTACTGGATACCTTTAGGTTGCCCAAGTATGGATCCAGCATGGCTTTCCTCTCTTTCTGCGGCTTGCGAATCGCGTCCATGACTTCGCGGTAGTTTGGCGGCGACGAGCTCTTTCGACCTTTCCCACCAACGACAATGCCAGGCAACGTGCTCTTTGTGGACGACGACTGCTTCTTCTTGTCGCCATTGTCGCGATAGGACGAGCTCGGTCGAACGCTCGGGTCGATTTGCTGCAGGCGCTCGCGCAGTGGACCCAGCACATCATCACGTCTGCGCTTCTCCATCTGGACGCGCTCATGGCGCAGTTTTCTAGTCGGCAAACAGCACACAAAGAGATCAGCTCATTGGCAGCTCTTGCGCAGCACCAGGAGCGCCTAGTATGCATCCGCACTTGTCGTTGATCGCCGCCAGATCCTTTTTCGCAAGCTGATACGTGGCTTCGAGCGCCTTCATGCGGTCGAGAATGGCCGCAATTTCATTCTGCTGCGTCACGTTCTCTATCGTACCCACACAGACACAGACAATGAGGAGACCCACTCAAACCATACACACACAAACTACTGCACCTACGCGCATGGACAAGGATCTGCTCATAGTCGCGCGTGTCCAGGCGCATGACCTTGACGACGCTCTTGGTGGATTCGTCCTGCTCGTGGCGCAAACGCGCCTCGTCCTCGCAAAGAGTTTGCTCTTGTGCGCGCAACTGCTGCAGCGTCTCGGCGATCTCTTGGCGCTGCGACTTGATAGGCGCTGTTGGGACAACATCGATGGTCCCACCTCCAGACGCGGAAGAGAGCAGCTCCATCTCCGTTGCTGTTTGTTCCTCAAGCACCTAAAAGGCGAAAGACGAAACGAGCCAGCCAGCCATCTCTGTGCTTCTTGCTGCACAAAGACTGACAAGGTCACCACCCAATCGATCAGCTTTGCTATTTATAAGCGAGTCCTGGTGTCAAACAGGAAGCGTGTCAACGTCGAGCCAAACGAGACTTGCCTCCTTGACTTCGCAAAAACATACCAATAATGGTATGGTCAAACAATCTAGCAGCTTTAGCTCGAAATGGACAGACAGCAACGAAGAGCAGTGCGCCAAATATTTCGATGGCATGCACTCAGTATGAAGGCTTTGAGCGTGACACCTTGATACTGTATGGGCAAGAAAAGTCTGGCATGATCGAGCTGCCATGTTGAAGAGCAGATCTCGCGATTCCCATCTCCGAAATCCAGTCAGACGAACGCAAGGGACACTTTCTATCGCTTTCCTTCTCTCGCTCATTTTTCAAAACGAATCCTGAAGGGTCGCGAATTGGTTTATTCCCGCCTTTTGAGCCAATGAAACCCCTCCAACCTCGTTCTTCCTGAAACGCGCAGTGTGTAAATTAACACAGATCCTTCCATTTTCTCGTGCGTGAGCTAGCTTTGGCGTGAATATGCCTCGAGTGAGCCTGGAGTTCGAAAGTGGCAAATTGAGTGGCAAGCTGAGAATGGAATGCGTGGTCATTCCTCCATGCCAGTCGCATCACTGCCTCTTATTCTCCCACCACTTTGAGACAGCTTGCTCAATGCGACTCTAATTATAGGCGAGCTGAGTTGATGGTTGTCACGCCAGACGCTTGCTTGTCAAGCAAGCGCCAAGAATAGATCCGACAGATCTGTCTGCTGGACTGACTGATCGCCCCAAAATGACGCACTCGCACACCAGTCGATTGCATCACAATGCAGCGTCTCCTGTGAACGCCATCGCACACTGGCGAGAAATGAGCAGTCGACAGGCAGCCACGCACCCGTTCGCAAGCCACACACACACACACACAAACAAACAAGTGAGCGTCGACATGCAGCGAACTCGTTTCCTTCCTCAAGCGACTCGTGAGAGCTGCTTTTGTGCTCCTCCTCCTTCGTTGCTTGCTACCTACACGCTCTGTCATTTTCTTTCGATTCTTTTTTCTTCCACTCTGAGCCAACAAATCTTTTGAGCGAGTGAGTCGCCACACCACCCGATTTTCAGCCAACCAGAAGCCTCAACGCACGAAAAGGTATCTTTTCTCCACCCTCTGTCCTTATCGAGCATCTCTCTAAGCCCAGGCATAATCGCAGACTTTCCAGATTGCAACCCGTCCATAATGACATAGTAGCCTAAAGAAGAGGCCCTGGCATTGGATCTCAACGTCGGCATTCGAAAAAAAGACACGACCAAACCCAGTTTGTTGTCGTTTGCGAGAGACGCACGCAGACAAGCAACGTCACTCACTCAGAACACAAAGAGCTACGACAGAGAGCGACAGAGCGACAGAGAGCGAGCGACTGGAGCGCCGCGTGAGTTTGCGATTTGCCGCCACGCACCACAAGACTACAAGCGAAGGACCTCCTTTCGCCAGCCACCAGCCAGCCGCCAGCTCCCAGCACGCCGCCGTCGACGCACGCCCACTGACGTGGCTCTTTCTCATTCGCTCGATCTACCAACCTACACACACACACACTCGATCCGCTCGCGATGCACGGCAACATGGTGCTGCCGCCGATCGGGCCGCTCTTCGCCAGTAACCCCCACCACAGCCACATCACCCATCACAGCCGCCAGCTGGTCGGCAGCGAGACGCTCGTGGCGCTGCGCACACCCACGAGCATCCACGCGCACGCGTACATGAACGGCGCGTTCCCGTCGTCGTCGCCAGTCAAGAAGGATCTGACCAGCAACAGTGGTTCGACTGTCGCTTCGACCAAGAAGAGCGCTGCTGCTGGCGCTACCAAGAAGAGCATGGCTGCGCTCAACCTCGACTCGCCCAAGGCTATCGCCATCACCACGTCGCCGTTTCACGTGGACGCGTCCAAGGACGAAGAAGGCTCGGCGTCGCCCACGTGCGAAGACGAGAAGCTGCGACTCAGTCGCGAGCGCAACCGCCTGCACGCGCAGCGCACGCGCATCCGCAAGCGCGAGCTGCTCGAGAGCCTGAAGGAGCGCATCCACGCGCTCCAGAGCGAGCACACGCTGCTCAAGCAAGCGTACGAGTTCCACGCCACAGCGGTGTGTCTGCTCGCGCTCGGCGCCGGACCGGAGTGCGACCACCCGTCGCTCAAGCACCTGGAGGGCATGAGCGACGCCGCGCTCGAGCTCTTTGACTCGACGTCGACGCTCAACGCGTGTCTCGATGACGAGGACGACATGGACGACTTCGCCGAGTCCGGCTCTGGAGCCATGATGGTTACCCACGAGAAGAGCTGCGAGTGGTACACCAGCAATGAAGACGACAACGACCACCACTCGGACAGTGGCAGCTCGCCGTCGTGCTCCTGTACTTGCCAAGCTTCCGTGGCGACGGACCAAGAGACTACTGCCAGTGGCAGCCAGCAGCTCAACAGCAACGGCAAGCGCGTCCACTCGTCGTCCTCGACGCTTCAAATGGGCGGCTCCAAGGAGGAACGCGAGCAGCTCCGCCGCGAGCGCAACCGTCTGCATGCGCGCCGCGCGCGTCTTCGCAAGAAACTCATCCTCGAACGCAGCCAGCAGGTACGAGACGAGAATGAAGTGTGTGTGGATATACATGTGGATGTACTGCACACTGTGCTGACTTTAGTGCCTCTTGTTATTTTGTGAACTGTTTGTAGGCTGTGCAAGAGTTACGGAAGCGCAACGAGTACTTGCGCGAGCACCTCGGGATGCTCATCACGTCCATCTACGGAGCCAGCAGCAGCAGCAGCAGCACTTCCGCGACCGAGGCTGCTTCTTCTGGTCCGTCTTGTCCATGATCCACCTCCTGTGCGAGTTCTTTTTCGCCCGCCGCCCTCGCTCCTGCACCACCACCACCACCGTCCTCTATCTATTCCAGTGCACCTACCTCCGTAATTTAGCAAAGAAAAAGAGAAGCTCCATCACGCTCGCACGCACAATGGGTGTGGAGGGTGTGTGCGGAGCTATGTCGCCTCTCATGAAGATGCTGCTGATCACGTGAGAGGTCGACGGTTGTAACTACGCTCTTCAAATACTACCACTATTATTATTAGTCGCTCTCGCTTCGTGTTAAAAGAGTCGCACTGAAAGATCTGCACTGCTGGTTTGAGCAAAAAGATCGCAACAATAATGAGCAGATCACCATCAAACGCGTCGTCGCCTCTGTCGCACTCGCTGCCATTCTCTACAGACGTCAGCGAAAATGAGCATCAAGACAGCGGAATGGACGCTGGTATTCACTCTGAAGCAGAAGACGAGGACGAGCTGTTGCTGCTTCACGACATCAAATGCACGCTGTGTCACGAGTTGCACATTGCCCTCTCATTCCACAAACTGACCAACTCTGCTTGTCCCTTGCGCCTCATTTGATACTGCAGCTCTGGCGAAGAAGGAAAAGTACGTGGAGCAGCTGAAGAACCAGCTTCTTTATCAAGAGGAAGATCAAGAGAACTCTCGTCGGGATGACGACAGCGACCTGTTTGAAGCCGACTCGGACGGAGAGAGCGCTGAGGATGATGGCGAAGACGACAGAGCGAGTCTGGAAGAGTATCGAATCCAGACTCTGAAAGCGAAGCCAATAGTCTCCACTATTGCTACTGCTAGCGAATGGAGCAACCCAGCGCTTCGTGACCCCAGCGCAGTTGACCACAAGCCAGATGGAAACACCAAACGCCTTTCAGCAGCACGCCTCAGCATCCCAGACCCAAGCGCAACACTCTCGTCCGGGCAGAGCAATCAACAGCGCTATCCACTGACTCGAGCAGAGAGCAAACTGCTAGCAAAATCGCCAGGCAAACGGAAAGACGAAGACTGCGGCGAAGATGGGGTCCCTCGGAAGTGTTTACGCGCTGCTTGGTCGAGCTTCTCCCAAAAGACAGACGCCAGTTCCAGTTTCAGTCACTAGGACTCGCGTACGCCGAGCTCTCGAGAAGGTGATGCCAATACTAGTATCTCTCCTTTGCTTCGTGGTGGAAGTCTCACATTCGCTATGCACCTATTGCTTTCTATGAACGACGTTGTCAGAGCGGTCGTCAACGTCATGAAAGTCGCAGATCGTCTCACAACGCTGGACTTTTCGTTTGCGTCCATGAGTATTTCCGGGATCCAAGTGATCGCCACAGCGCTCAGCATGGCATCGTACGCCACGCTGACGCGACTGAACCTCCGAACCAACCGCATGAAGACGACTGGAGCTAGAGCGATCTTAGGTGCGCTCCAGCAAAACTCGAGACTAACTGATGTGAACCTGAGTCGGAATGAGATCCAGAGCCAGATCCTAGGTGATCTCTCGCACTTGCTTTCGGTGAACCATGTACTCATGCGCTTCGATGTGTCGCAGAACCCAATCCTCCAAGGAACGGAGTTGATGGGAGAAGAGAACGAGCCAAATCGACAGCACCAGGACATTGTACGCCAGCTACTGAGCAGTGTCGTCAGCCACAAGGCATTGAGGAGTCTGGGTAACCTCAGCAAAGCTCAAACGCCTTCGAAAGCCGCAGCAAGACCCGTTCAAGCTCTTCAGCGTCGTCTTCTCTGCGTCCATCCATTGCTCGGGACTCTGTCGCGTGCTTGTGCGCGTCCGCTTCCCGTTCAGTATCGTAGCAAACCAGCATCGAGTCGAAGAGAACTACCGGTGGCAGCTGGTGCGCTCCAATTGCTGGAGCGTCGACCAAGAAGACGACGCTGTGCTCTCTGAGGTACACAAGAATCCCCTGCAGTTGCTTGGCAGCCTGCTGATTCTGACAGCTTTTTGCGATTTCTGTTCTGTAGGGCACTTTTGCGGCGATGAATGCAGCGGTGCGAGACGACCAGGAGCTGGTGTTTCTGCAGCCCGTAGGTCACTGGGTCGCTGGGCAGCAACTAAAGCTCCTCGCGAGCAGCAACGACGACCGCACGGAACTGCGCGTCGTGCAGCACCACATCTTCCACGAGGCACAAAGCAGATTTGACATGCTGTAGTAACAGCACTGGGAAGTTACCCAAAGCACCAGTTCACCGGAAGTTGCGAAGGTGATCCAAGCGGCGTTTGCATTCGCGTGGGGAGTTCGTGTTGTGCTGTGAGGTTGGAGGGGGAGTCGTGAGCGCCAACAACACAGCTGAAGCCGAGTGCATCGTGGGAATGCCAATCCAAGTCCTATACGAGCCATCAATCAAAGCAAATTGTGAAAATGGTTCTACAGTGCTGCTTGGATAAAAGAGCACACATGCCTCTTATGTGTGAACCCGAGCGGGCTTCTACTCCTGCTCTTATATCGTGACACACACTGCTGAGAAGCAAATCCATTCCCATTTCTACACACTTGAAGCAAGCGAGCGACTGCTTGCAAGGAGCGAAAGAGCGAAATGGACGACGAGCCGCGCGCGGACGAGGAAGAGTGGCGCCAGGCGGCCAAGCAGGGCCCGCTCGTGTCGGACCCCATGTCCGTGCTCTGTCTCAAGGCTGAGTACGCCGGCAACGCGAACGAGAACTTCATGTCCGGCATCGACTCGCTCAACAAGCGCTACGACGCGATGCGCCGCGTGCGCGGCGACGGCAACTGCTTCTTCCGCGGCTTCATCTTCGCGCTCTGCGAGCAGCTGCTCAGCAGCAATAGCAGCAGTGGGTCCAGTAGCAGCAATGTGAATGCGGCCAAGCTGCGCGCGCGCATCGAGGAGAAGATCCGCGCGTCCAAGTGTGAGCTGGTCGCTGTCGGCTACAGCGAGATCGCGATCGACGCGTTCTGGGAGACGTTCGTCGACTACCTCGCTGCCATGGAGACGCGCTCGCTCTCTGAACTATATCCTTCCCTTATGATCCGCGTGTGGTTGTGTGTGAATGCGTTGAACCCATGTGTGTCTGTGCATGTTGAAAGTGGCGCATGTTATCCTTAACCAGGAGAATCGTTTGTGTGGATCCGGAATTCTACAGTGCAGGATTTCCAGACAGAAGGCGGCGAGTCCGAGTATTTGGTA
Organism: Globisporangium recalcitrans; assembly: GCA_023333815.1. Lineage (NCBI taxonomy): Eukaryota > Oomycota > Peronosporomycetes > Pythiales > Pythiaceae > Globisporangium > Globisporangium recalcitrans. The sequence continues at coordinate 83,202 of JAASFO010000004.1, forward strand.
TGTCTGGCACACTGCTCTGAAGAATGAGAGAGTGGTCTGGTGAGTGCAAGTCTGTGCTGACTGCAATGTGCGCAACGCTGCTCCTTGTCCCTCAACAGGTGTGGTATGCGCGGTTGTTGACTGCGGGTCACTTGAAGAAGAACGCAGACAAGTTCCAGCCTTTCATCGAGGGACTGTTCCCCGGACAGACGGTCGCGCAGTTCTGCGCTGCAGAGGTATGGCGTCATTACCAACGCTGCTGGCGTTTAGCGTTCTTGTGCTTCAAGTACTCAATTGTTTGGTGGTGGATGGCTGCTTGTAAGTGCAGGTCGAGCCCATGGGGAAAGAGTGCGATCAGCCGCAGATCGCTGCGCTGACTGAAGCGCTGGACATTGGCGTGAAGATCGAGTACTTGGACGGGAGCGCGAAGGAGCTTCAGACGTACGTTTGCTCGCCCAGCGCCTCTTCGACGACGACTACTACTACCAGCTCGCCATCGTCATCTCCACGGACCGGTGCGACCTCCTCAGGCGGACTCAACTCGGAACCGCAGGAGCCAGTGGTGCTGCATCTGCTGTACAGACCGGGACACTACGACATTCTGTATCCGCGTGCAAACGGATCCGCACCATCTCCGACAGCTGCATCGAGCTCCTCCGTCCAGGCATAACGCGGCGATCAATCATCCATTGGGCTCATAGAGTATCTTTTCCTCGCACGCATCCATCACACGAACACACACAGCTCAGCCACGCGTCAGCATCTGGTCCGCGCGTCACATTCGATACAGGTCAGCAGATCCTCTCATTTTTCATTTTGCATAAGCGAAGTTTTCCTTAAAGAGCTACCTACCCATTTGTCCAAGCGTTGCTCTTGTCTCTTTCCTATGTGTTCATCTGCATCTGAGTTTGGTGCAGAATGCTGGCGTGAGTGCTGCTGCTGCTGCTTGCCAATTCGTTTTTGTTGTTGCTGTTGGTTACTTGGACTTGTTCGCAGCGGCCACGTCCTCCACAGCGACCGAGTGGGCCGCGCTGGTCAGCTGCGCAATGTTGATGAGGTTCTTGAGCACGCACGCTGGGAGGCAGACGTAGTAGCAGAGCTATAGGATGCACACAAACAGGTTGTCATTCGAGCAGCATGAGCCGGTGACGCAAGAGATCAACGAATGCAGGCAACAGAAAAACAAAACTCACATGCGCGAGCGGCACATTCGCACCCGGGATGAGCACCGTCGGGTAGAAGTGCAGCACGTAGAGCAGGATGTAGAACACCTCCGTGCCGACGCAGCAAAAGCCGAAGAACGGGTAGTTGCCGTAGTAGACGCGCAGCAGCCAGTTGCGCTCCACCGCCACGGTCTTGTGGTGGCCCTTGGACGAGTACATGTGGTACCAGTGGCTCGAGAAGTCCAAGATCAGCAGGAAGAGGAACACGAGCAGCAAGTCCGGGTACAGGTGCGACAGGATCACCAAGAGACCCGCGGTCGAGCAGCTGCATTCACAAACAGAGTCAGCGCATGCGATTGACACAAGGTACAACAAGCCATCAGGTTAGCACGCACCGGTCGGTGACCATGTCGAGCACGGCGCCAAAGTTGGAGCATTGGTCGAACCAGCGCGCGAAGAAACCGTCAAAGTAGTCGCAGACGAAGCTGAGCGCGTAGCAGATCACGCTGCTCTTCGGGTCCGTCTTCGCGACCGCGAGGCTGTAGGCCGTGAGCAGCACGCGCGCGTAGCCGATGAGGTTCGGCACGTAGAAGAACACGTCCGTGGGCGTGCGCTGCTGCGTCGTCGTCTTCGCCATGGTGCTTGCTCTTTGCTGTGCTCTTTGCTTTGCTGGCCAAAAGATGACACAAGAAAATTGTGCTCCTGCTCTCTTCCACTTCGAGCTCTGAAGTAACACGAACGCAGACATTCGTGTCACAACACAAACCTGCGAGCAAACTTCCAGCACAAATCATTCATGTTAATGTATGGGGGATGCAACAGCAAGTCAGCAGGCAGGTGACGTGCACCAAAGCAACAAGACGAAGGGAAGGCGGAGAATGCTCCTTTCTCTCTCACTCGCTCTTGTCCTGGCTCTCCGCGCCACTGGTGCTGGTGTTTCGCGACGAGACCTCGGAGCGACTGCACGCTGGGCAGCAGAGCTCCTGGTTGAGCCACTGCAGGATGCACTCTTCGCGGAACTCGTGGCCGCAGCGCAGCTAGGTCGCGCAGCAGCGACTCGAAGCCGATGACGACGAGGAAGGTGAAGACACTGAGGACGCAGCCCGAATGGTTCTCGGTACCGACTGGATCGGATTGCTGAACGATACTTCCCCGGGGTCTTCATCCAGACGGTTGCAGCACAAGTGCGTCAGGCTTGTTGTGCGAACATGAATGTGTGTGCACTGCTTGATGCAGATGCGCGCGCACGATGTGCATTCGACCATGGATCCATCTGTCCTTCTTCACAAGTCACGTGAGCAGATTCCCCATCAAAATGGAGAAACAGACAAGAGAATCGGCAATGTGTTCGCGTGCACACGAAACTCCAGCATGAAGAGCTGGTCAAGCTACTGACCACTGTCATTAGCAATTGGCTCGAAACTAACACGCGCTGCTACTGCTCTCAACTTACTTTCTAGTGCCGAAAGCAACACGGGAAAAAAGGGCGGTTTGCAGTCATCCGGTAGTCGATGAGTCCTCAACTTCATCCTCGTGCAGCAGGTTGCGCTCGAGCTCTTCCAGTTCGACCTTCGCGAGCTGCTCGAAACCACACCATCCAACGCAAGCAATCAACGTTAGTATCTGCCACGCATCCAATCAAATTGCTGCCGAGCGACGACAAAGCTTCAACTTGTAATTCGCAGCATACCTCGTTTTGCTGGAGCATGTGCTGGAGCTGGAGCTTCCGGTGCTTCTCCATGTCCACGAACAGCGCCTTCTTCACAAACACCGCAGTGAAGACAAAGATCGGGAACAGCCGGTGGCACCACATCACGAACTCGCGCGGCGTGGTCGTCGTGAAGAGCGCACCGAACGGCGGCTCGTAGCGAATCAGCTTCACCGCGATCTCGAAGCAAAACAGCTGCACACACAGAGACACACAACAAAGCGAAGTGAGACGTCCACATCCACAATCACTACATGTAGGCTCTATGTGGCGAGCACTGATTAAGCTTACCCCCACAAAGCCAGTGTAGACCCATTTGCTAGCGTCGCGAGTCCGGGTCGGGGTCGTGAGCGCGTACAGGATGCTAGACCAGAGAACGTAGAAGAGTCCGACGTTGAGCTGCGTCTCGGCGATCGACATCTTGGACGCCACTGGACCCCAGAAGTCGTACAGCACGCGGCGCGTATCGTCGTAGATGTTCTGTTGCAAGCAAAACCATACGAGAAACAGCAAGTGTCAACAGGCAAACGATGCAGGGCACAAACGATGGTCGTAAATCTGCCACCACACGAACATCGTAAGCGGCGTCCACTTGATGCCACACGTGCGCTGGCATCTCGCCTTTCTGGTACAAATTGCGCAGGAACGCATACTTCTGGGCCCAAGCGTAGCGAGTCTCCGTGCGCTGCATCTGCGATAGTGGAAAGGGCATTAGAACCTACAGGCAAAAGAGCGAGTCATTGACGCCACGCCACGCACATTCAGCAAGCGGTAGACGCTCCATTCACCATGCTGCCAATTGTACCACTGCGTCAGAGCACACACACACACACATATCCGTTAGCATGTCGATATATCCGCACAGGATCCGCGACTCCTCGCGCATACGCAGCGCACTTACAGCAGGCACGCCGATCAAGAGCGCTGGCACGAGGAACGAGACCAGCAGCACTTGCGGGTACGTCGTGGCTTTCCCGCGGCGGACCAGCAGCTGCGACGCGAGTGCGCAGATGGGCGTGACCACCAGCAGCGAGTACGCGGCGAAGCGCGAGTCCTCGAGCGCGTCCGGCACCAGCTGCGAGAGCCCGAGCACGTGCGCCGCTGCCACGACCGTCTCCTGCTCTGCTGCCATTGTTCCCCTCAAAAGTGACGTGTGTCAAGTGCGAAGCGCGACCTTTTAAAAACGACTGGTTCTAGCGGCTCTCTAAAAGGCGGAGACTCTTGCCAATGCAATTGCAGTTGCTCAAAAGTGTACCGGCTTTAATAGAGCCGCCTGCCTCTGATTCCCAAACACTGTTGTCTGCGATCTCTTCTAGAGCTACAAAGCGAAAAAACAAAGGTGCGAGCGACGCACAAGCAGCAAGGTCGCCGCCCACCGCTTCATTTCTCTATCTGCGTCTGCGTGCGTGTGTTTAGGCAGCCGCGATGAGCAAGCAGAAGATGGTCGTGGAGTGGTCTCCGCACGACACGTCGCTCTTCGCAGTCGGCGCGGACAACTTGCGCTTGTTTGAGACCACGACGACCGCGACAGCAGCCTCAACATCATCGTCATCGTCCTCCGCTTCGCTATCTACAGCAGCAGCAGCAGCCGACGCTGATAGCGGCGTGCTGACCACGCAGCGCAAGCGCTCGTTCCGACTCGTGAAGATCAACGCGCAGATCACGCAGCTCAAGTGCATGGAGTGGTACCCGTTCGAGAACAAGCCACTGCTGATCGCCGCGGGCATGGGCTCGGGCAAAGTCGTGCTCAGCGATTTCCAGGACGCGCGTGCCCGCGCTGTGCGCGAGTTTACGCCCAAGTACAGTCGTCCGTGCAACGCTGTTGCGTGGAACAAAGCGCTCCCGAACCAGCTCGCTGCGGGCTTCGAGAAAGTGCGTTCGGACTTCTGTACGCTGGTGTGGGACTTGAACACGTCCAGCGGCGCGTCGTCGTCCACGATCTCGGGTAGCGTCAGTGGTAATGCCGGTATGGAGTCGATGATGAATGACACCGACGGCATGGACGTGATCAGCGGCTCGATGATGATGATGGGTGGAGGTAGCTCGTCGCGGAAGAACCCGATCACGAGCAGCAACATCTCGAGCGGCAGTGGGAGTGGCAGCGGCGCGCGCGGGTTCACGCGTGAGAACGACAAGCCGGTTCACGAGCTCTCGAATTCAGAAGCTACGGTCGCGCTTTCATGGGTGCCGTCGCAGCCCATGTGCTTGGCAACCGGGACGGGCTTCAAGTGGCTTCGCGTGTACGACTTGCGCACGAAGGGCTCTTCTGCGTCTCCACTGAGCGTGGTCGCGCACAACAAGGCAGTGCTCGGCGTCGTGTTTGACCAGCATCGACCGCACATGCTCGCAACGTACACGGACGGTCCGCAAGAAGCCGTGAAAGTCTGGGACATCCGGCGCTTGGACTCCTCTTCGGGTCCGGTTCTGTCATTGCACCAAACGAGCAAAACGCTGGCGCAAGTGTCGTGGTGTCCGTCGAAGCCGGGCATCCTGGTCACAACCTCGTCTGAAGAGAAATGGATCTCGCTCTGGGATGTGACGAAGCAGGAGAGTGATGGGTCGAGGATGCTGAAGAAGCCGTTCCGCCGCCGCTACACGTCGGACCCGCTCGCGTCGTTCTCGTGGCAGCACGTACCCACTGTGCCACTTCCGCAGCGTTCGTCCCGCGAATCGAGCAGCGTTGCGAACGCGAATGCGCTCAAGAATATCAACGCTGCGGCTTTCCCGAATCGCCTGCTGACTGTGTCGCTGAATGGCGAGATTGAAGACATCTCCGTGCATGACTCGATGCCGATTTCAGTGTCGTCGCATGGATCCATTGCGTTTAGCTGCGGGAAGTTGCTGTTTGGCGGGTCGACGCAAACCTCTGGACAAGGAACTGCCGCAGCAGCTCGGCAATCGCTTGAAATGGAGCACAGCAACGCGTTCGGTGACGACGACATCTCGAACGAAATGTACAAGCTGGCGAAACAGGGATACTCGGTGGATCTGTCAAAGAGCCTGAAGCTCTTCAACGGACCATCTCCACGCCATCGACAACTGCGTGACTTGTGGTCGTGGGTCGACCAAGTGGAGGTTCTCCGCCGGATTCGAGCGAATCGGGTCTCTCACGCGCATGCGTTGGCAACCGGAGGATCGGTGGTGGCAGGCGTGAATCCTGTGAGTGCAGTCGCTCCTGGTCCGCTGCGAGGGTGGCCGTTCAACGCGAATGTGCTGGTGGTTGTCGGGATCAAGAACCTTCTCTCGGTCTCCGGAGACTCGCCGACTGCAAACTCTGTGGAAGCCTCGCTCAATGCGACGTCTGCAGATGCCTCCATGGCTAATATCATATCAGCCGTGAAAACAGACCCGGCTCTGAACTGCCAAGTCTACGAAGGTCTGGGCAGACGACTTGCGATCTTAGCGTGCAACTGGGACCCTGACAACGGGCAAGCGAGCCTTCGCGGTACTTCTTCGGGTCAGGCATCTCTTCTGCTCTCTGATAATAATGGACTAGGCGGTCCAGGCAGACCGAATATCCCACTGCACCGAAGCAACTCGGGAGCGTGGGCGTCGCAGAAGCAACTTGAAGAGAGCAACGGGTTTGGCACTCGCTCGGACGATGAAAGCTGTCGCCACGAACTGCGCAATATCCTCATGAAGTGTGAGAGCGAAGGGAACTTTACACGCGCCGCTGCGCTCGCTGTCTTCCACGGTGACTTGAATGCTGCGGTGTCGCTTCTGCAGAAAGGAGCAATCTGGTTGAGCCAGCTGCAGAACGTGAATGGACAAGCTTCGACGCCGCACTCTGCTGATGTTCTGCAGCTTGTTGCCATGGCGGTCGCTGGCTACTCTTCTTCCACGATGAACGTCGGTGGGCAGTCCTTGTGGGCGACAATGTGTGAGCAGCTGCTAAAGCGGGGCGAGATCGTCTCGCAGAGCAACCCGCGGTATCTGCACGCGCTTCTCTCGTTTTTGTGTGTCGCCAGCTCCGCGTCGAGCATGACTTTGAGCACGGCGCGACAGCCTCCTGCGCAACCAAGGCGAACAGGGAACATCACTCGTCGATCGTGGGGAAGCGCTGACGGACTCTCGGTGCTCACAGGATCGAGGGCGTCGACGACTGGAGTGTACTCTGCGATTCTGAATGACACGACGCTGCCTTTGAGTGATCGCATCGCGTTTGCGTGTCGTTACCTCCCGGGGGAAGACCTTCGTGCGTTTATCACGCAGCATGAAGAAGACTGCGAGCAGTTTGGACGCCTGGAAGGGTTGATTCTGACAGGGTTGAACCCAACAGGCATTCGCATCCTGCAAACGTACTTGGATACTACGGGGGATATCCAGACACTGGCGCTACTAGCAGCTCGTCTTCCATCGTCGTTTGTCAGCCAGAACCAGCCGCTCGGTAACTGGATTGTGATTTACCAAGATCTCCTGAACCAATGGCAACTCTTCCACGAACGAGCACGCTTCGATGTCGGGCGATCTCGACTCGACGATGTGCTGAATGGATTCTCAAATTTCGCTCGAGATCCCGACGCAAAGGAGCTCCAAGCAGAACTGTCAGCTCCGTCATCGTTGTCGGTCCCCCCGCAGCTCTACGTTCGCTGCAATTTCTGCAATGCTTCGCTGTCGCTCTCTAATTTGTTGAGACAGGGCGGATCGCACTCCTCGTGGCTGAACCGCGCAAAGCCAAAGCTCACGTGCTGTCCGTCGTGCCGAAAGCCGCTCCCCCAGTGCGCTCTTTGCCTGCTGCCGTTTGGATCGCTGAACCCGTACTTTGAGTTGGCGCACCGTCGTTCGAAGCTCATGTCGGATGCTGTGAGCAACGCTGTCGGGAGCGCTATCGAAAGTGGCATGGTGATCGAAGAACCGTCCGGCAGCAAAGCAGACAACGAGAGCTTGGCTCAACTGTCGAGTATTCCGTTCGTTGAGTGGTTCACGTGGTGCCAATCGTGCAAGCACGGTGGTCATGCCCACCACTTGGCGGACTGGTTCAAGACGCACACCGTCTGCCCTGTCACTGACTGCGACTGCCAGTGCCAACATTTGGACCTCCCTGTTATGCTGAACAACAAGCAGAACGAACTCATCGCGCAGCAACAACAGGAAGCAGCAATCGCTGCTGCAGAGGCGGCGGCGGCTCAGCGAACTGTTGGGACAAGCTCCGGTCACGCGAAGAAGCACCACCACCCCGATAGCAGTTCGACAAAGCGTGCGGGAACAAAGCACGGGTCAATCGCAGGAACTCCGCTCCAGCAACCGCCCGGCGCAGCTTTGTCCTCGACGCCATCTTTCCGAATGCTCCCCCCGTCGCGTGCAGCAGCGCTTGGCTACCAGTCGAAGTTGTCGTCTTCCGTGTCCAGCAGCATGAACATGTCGAGTAACAACATCGGTGGTGGTGGAGGCAGCGTTAACAGCAACGGCAGCGCGAGCGGAGGCGACGTCATGACCATGACGCTCGGCAGCAGACTCGACCAGTTGGAGAAAGACAAGAGCGGGTACAAGTTCATGTAAATCACTCGAGGGCAAGAAGTGTTTCTTTCGTGTTTTTGTTTCGTTTTCCTCACTTTGCCTGGTTTGAGTCCATCATACAAGCGCGAACTAACTTGTCTGGGGAGGCTGTCGGGATGGAAGCGCGCTTGCCTTGTTCTGCTTCGGAAAGACAGCACTTAAAATGAAGCCATCGGTTGGTCGTGGGTGCCCAGCATCGAGACTCTCCGGCAGTAATCGTCAAAGATCTCCTGCTCCGATGTCCCGAGTCGCTTGATCGCTTTGTCGCGCTGCAGCTGCTCGTCCGTGAACCCGAAGACGAGCTCCGCCTTGTTCCTGCCCATTTTCTTCGTGGCAATGCCAGTGTAGCGTCGCAGCTCTTCGCTGCGTTCGATGTCGACGTCGCAGATGCCGAGCTTCTTCATGCCTTTCTCCTTCTTGAGGATGTCGGCGTTCACGCCGAGACGCTCAAGCGCGTGGTGGCTGACGCCGCACTCCGACACTGTGGCTCGACGAGCTCCGGAGACAAGCGTTTCCTGGTGGATCAAGCGCGGCGACGACAGGATGCCAATCCCGGCACTTTGCTCATCGCCCTCCGCGCCGATCGTGGTCACAAGCGCGGGCGTGGACAAGTGGAACTCGTTGAGACTCGACTTCTTCTGGTGCATCGACCTCACGCTCCCCGGCGACGTCAGAAGCCGCGCAGAGGAGACCGACGGCGCTCGTGCCTCATCCTGCATCCTGGGAGTCCCCTCCCACTGGACCTTGGTCTTCTTCTTGTCGTCCGGAAACACGAATGGGGGAAGCACCGTGCTCTTGCGGCTTGCTGTCGCCAAGTCAGTCACAGCTTGCGGGAGATGCAGATCGGAGGAGGACGCTGACCTCGGCGGAGAATGCGGTCGCGTCACCGGCGGGAGGTGAATGAACGAGTCGGCTTCAGCGTCCGGCGAAGGGTTGCTCGAGAGAGGATCTATCGTGTCTGAGCTCACGCAAGGAGCGAGCGGATTGGGGTCAACTCGCTCTCTCTGGGCTCTCTGCTCTGCTTTCGCTACTCGCGATGCTGGCAGTGTGAGTCGAAGGGGCAGCAAGGGTCGTCACGAAGCGTGTGTGGTTGTGGTGAAGAACGCAACAGACGAGGTCCACAAACAAAGCGTTTTTTGTTGTTTTGCTCAGCGAGTTCTCTCAAAGCTCTCAGTAAAGAAAAAAACACAAGCACGCAATAAGCATCTCGCAAACCATGACTGCAAGCGATCATAATCCGCTCGTCCTCGCCTTTGCCAACACATTCCTCAACAGAGAAGAAGACATCAAGCGCTTGTCGTCAGTGAAGGGAGGGGCACCAATGAAGCCGAAACCTAACATTTCAGCGTCAAGTCCGCTGCAGAGACGCTGCTCATGACGTTTCAGGATCCGCTGTTGACTTTGCAGTGCTGAGTGTGAGCAAGTTTGCAGAGCTGAGAATTGCAGAGCGCTCCACATTTTTTAATGCGGAGCGTCTCACATCCAAATCACTCGCAATTTGAAAGGAATACTGATTCGTACTTACTCTAATCCGTACTTTATCGAGTTAGTAGGTGCCATCACCATCACTCTTCCTCTTTTTCAGTCAGTCATTCTGCCATTTTGCAATCGATCAAAGAGATCCACAATGCTGAAGCTGAAGGTGATGTCTGCATCACAGATGGTGGTGGCGAAGCGCTCCGCTGTGCACGCGCTCAACGCCCGCAGCGCCGCCGCATCCGTGGTGCCTTTCGACGCGTTCTCCCCATTCCCAAGCGTCCGTGCGTTCAGCTCCTCTCCTGGAAGCTTGAAAGACGAAGCGGACGGTCCAAAGAAAGAGCTCACACCGTTCCAGAAGCTCCAGAAGTGGATGCAGCCGTTTGTGCACGGCTCGAAGGAGCTCTTCCACGAGAACAAGCAGGCGTGGCAGATCCGAAGTCGCTTGAAAGAGAGCGGCGGCAACGCGCAGCTCACGCGCCAGGAGATGATGGTGCTGCGCCAGGCGCACCGCGATCTTCTCAAGTCGCTGCCGCTGCTCATGTTCTTCGCGATCCCATTGGTTGGCTATGCGGCGCCGCTCATCGGCTACCAGTTCCCAAAGCAGCTGCTCCCGTGGCAGTTCTGGCGTCCGGATCAGAAAACCGCGTTCTTGCGTCAGGACGCGGAAGCAAAGGCGGCGTTCTACCCTGAGCTCGTGAAGTTGCTCATCCAGATCGACAACAAGGACAAGGTCCTGAAGGAGCTGCTCGCCGGAAAGGACGGCAAGGAAGGGCTGAACCCCGCGCAAGTCGGCGAGCTCGCGCCGTTTTTCGACCAGGAAGGACCTGCGCACATCTCCAAGCTCTCGACCAAGCACGTGCACGCGTTGACGCGATCTGTCACGCTCTTCCCAGCGTTCTCGGCGCTGACCCAGTTCGTCCCAAAGTCGTTCTTGCAGCAGCACTTGGAGAAGCGCACCGACGAGCTTCGCGTCGACGACCTCATGCTGCTGAAGGAAGGCATTGACTCGCTGTCGCTCAGCGAGCTCGAGTTTGCGTGCGAAGAGCGCGGCATTCTCGGCGGCTACGGCGACATTGAAGCGCTCCGTTCGGCGCTGAGCGAGTGGCTGACGATGTACGACCCCGAGACCGCAGCTACCCATCAGATCCCGCATTCGCTGCTGCTGCATGCGCCGGCGTTGGTGCGCTTTTCAGATAAGAAGACCTTGTAGGCGAATGGATGGGCAGTGTCTTTTTTTGATTAGAATCGCTTACCTGCAATCAGGACTTGTGACTTTGGTTTTGATCGGCAGTTAAATGAACACATTTCTTTGCAGTCTTGAGCGATCGCTGCGATCGAGCAAACCCGGGATATACGCATCTTGTTTACGTTGAGCAGCAATGCTTCTGCACCTCTCTTGCCTCGCTGGCGATTGAGCTGCTGGCTGTTGTTTGTACGCCGATCACAACGTCATCAGTTGTCGGCTTGCGCATCAAAGTCCGCGACTGCTTGCTTCCCAAAAGTCTCGATGAACTCGTCGAGCTCGTCGGAGTGGCCGCCCTTGGCGCGACCGCGCTCGAGGTGGTCGGGGCGATAGAGATCCACGATCAGCACGACGCGCGTGTCTTCGAAGTGGTTGTTGAACGCAAAGTGCAGCTTGCTGTCGTCAAAGACCAGGATCTCGCGCTCGCGGTGCGCTGCGCGTTCGCCACCCACGACCATCGAGCAGCAGGGCTTTCCGCCATCAAACGTGGGCACCACCAGTCCAATGTGACACCGCAGAATGTGGTTCGAGAGGTCCGCCCAGCCTCGATGCGCAGTCAGTGTGGTTCCCGGACCGAGCTTGGAGAACAGCGCCGTGCGGATGCCAGGGATATTCTTCAGGATCTCCACTGTCTTCGGACACATTGCGCACGTTGGCGGCACCCACGTGGTCTTGGACGCATCGTGCGCCGGAAAAGTGTAGCAGAACGGGAACACGCGCCACTCATTGTCGCCCTCGGCATAGTGCTTCTCGGGCCAGAACGGCCACGTCGACGACTGGTGCACGGTCTTCATCTCTTCCAGGATGACGTCGTAGTTGTCTTTCAACACTTCCAGCTGAGGGTACAGCTCTTTGTAATCGTAGTAGCTCGGCACGTCGTCGTCGTAAATCTCTTCTTCGTCGTCATCGTCATCGCCCGATCCATCGTCAGCTTCGTCGCTCCAGTCTTCGTCATCATCGTCTTCTTCCTCTTCAGCCTCGGCATTGCCAAAACTCGCCTTTTGCAGACACGCCAGACGGTAGCCCATCTGGTCGCGACGCAGCAGCTCGTACAAACTCGAGTTTTCCACAAAGAAGAACGTCTTCATCTCTTCCTGGAACTCCTGAGGAAAATGCGCCGTGATCAGTTCGGTCATCGTTGGGGAGCTCTCCTGACACCCGAGCGCCGCATTGTACGATGCCAGCGTCTCCTGTACGATCTCGAACGCAGCATTGCCGAATCCTGTCGAAAGCGGTGCGAGGAACTCGTTATAGAGACGATCGGTCGAAGCGTCTTGCGGGATGAAGTCAGCGATGAACAAGTACCCTCCCGGCTTCAACACACGGCGGATCTCGGCAATCGCGTGCGGCAGATGCTGCACCTCCTGCAGCGTCTGCACAGCACAGACAATGTCGATCGAGTGGGACGCGACCCCCTTGAGCTTCTCGCACGACTGGTTCACCAGCTTCAGCTCGCGCTTTCGGTCCACATCGGGCACCTGTGCAACGAAGCGTGACCACGTCTCGCTCGATCTCGCGATCGCTTGGCTCGAGATGTCCACACCAACGACGCCCGCATTCGGGAACAGCGACTGCAGCTCACAGAGTCCACCCCCAGCGCCGCAGCCAATGTCGAGGATCTGCAGTCTCTCCTGTGGATCAATTCGCAACTCGTGCGCAGACACGATCCCGACCAGCGCTCGATACAACTGCAGCTGGTACGCGTCGTTGCTATGCGCAGCGTGGAACTTGGACGCTGCTGCCGACGGGGCAGTGGCGGGCGCGTCGTCATTGCTGATCGCGGCCGCGCGGAAGCCGACGTTGCAGCAGACCTTGTGGTGCGCGGCGTACAGGGGGGAGTGGTAGAGTCCGTCGTAAAAGTCCTTGACGCTCGAGGGCGTCGACACGGTGGCGTCGCTCGCAGTCATTTTCTCGCTGTCTCGTAGCAAGCGTCGAGGAGGAGGACAGCACAGCAGTGCGCTCGCGCTCAACCGTAGCGCAGCGTGCTCTCGCGCGTGCTTTGCAAGTCGCTCGCTCGATCGCGTTTGCGCAGCTTGGAGCTCTTCGTCGACTGAGCTCGTTTCGTTCGATCTTCAATATTGGCGCGTGCTCCCCTCATTCAGCAACACAAATGAACAGATTATGTTTTGTAAGAGGAGGTTGCCTGATCAAGGTGTGGTTTTGCTTGTCTTTGCGAAAGGATCAGAGTCACAGTACAGTCAAGTTCGTATGTAGTGTCTGCTTGTTGTGTCTTATTCGTTTGTGCGTCAAATTGGGAGACTTTGACAAAAGCGCATTTTGTTCGTAAAAGCCTAAAAGAGCATTCTGCAACCTTGTTTTGTCATTTGTGGCAGAACGAGGTGTCACATTTGATTTGGTCTGATGGCTCACATCTGATGCTTCCCTGTCAGCTGAGCGCTGTATTTTGGGCAGTGCAGAGTGAGTCTTTTGGTTTGTGGGATTGTGGTGGTAGCGCCATTGTCATCACTTTCAAGCAAGCAAGAACAGGTACGAGTGAACGAATGAATGCATCAGTGCCCGCTTGCATGCTCGTACTCCTGCGTGTGCCGTTGCACCTGAATATCCTGTGTGCGCACTTGTACCAGCAGAACGATGGCGGACCACGACGCTGGCTACGTGCACGCGATCTCCGGCATCGTCGACGAGCTCATCGCCGCGTACGAGAAGCAGCAGCCGGTGAACATGACGCGCCTCAAGAACGACGTCTCCAAGCGCTACAAGCTGCCGTCCATGCCGAAGGTGCGCTCTTGTACAGTAGCAGACTGGCTCGTGTTATGTTCCTGCCTGAGATTCTGATGGATGCATGCCATTCTGTTTCTGTGCGAGTGCAGCTCGTGGACATCATCTCGGCTGTACCGGAAGACTATAAGGAGAAGCTGCTGCCGTTCCTCAAGGCAAAGCCCGTGCGCACAGCGTCCGGTATCGCTGTCGTGGTGCGTTGAGCCTCAGTTCAGTACTTGTCGTGTTTCGTAGCCCTCGGGTTCGGTCTGATCTAAATGCTCTGTATGATTTGGACTGCCTCGTCCAGGCTGTGATGTGCAAACCCCACCGCTGTCCGCACATCGCCATGACGGGCAACATCTGCGTCTACTGTCCCGGCGGTCCGGACTCGGACTTTGAGTACTCGACGCAGGCGTACACGGGCTACGAGCCCACGAGCATGCGCGCGATCCGCGCACGCTACAACCCGTACCTGCAGACGAAGAACCGCGTGGACCAGCTCAAGCGCCTGGGTCACTCGGTGGACAAGGTCGAGTTCATCGTGATGGGCGGCACATTCCTGTCGCTCGACAAGGACTACCGCGACTACTTCATCCGCAACCTGCACGACGCGCTCTCGGGCCACTCGTCGTCGAGCGTCGAGGAGGCCGTGCGGTACTCGGAGCAGAGTCTGACGAAATGCACGGCGATCACGCTCGAGACGCGGCCGGACTACTGCCTCAAGCCGCACCTGAACGACATGCTCGCGTACGGCTGCACGCGCATCGAGATTGGCGTGCAGAGCATCTACGAGGATGTGGCGCGCGACACGAACCGCGGCCACACGGTCGCCGCGGTCTGCCACTCGTTCCAGCTCGCCAAGGACTGCGGCTACAAGATCGTGGCGCACATGATGCCGGACTTGCCCAACATGGGCATGGAGCGCGACCTCGAAGGGTTCAAGGAGTACTTTGAGAACCCGCTGTTCCGCACCGACGGGCTCAAGATCTACCCGACGCTCGTGATCCGCGGCACGGGACTCTACGAGCTCTGGAAGACGGGTCGATACAAAAACTACTCGCCTGACGACCTCGTGGACCTCATGGCGAAGCTGCTCGCGATGGTGCCTCCCTGGACGCGCGTCTACCGCATCCAGCGCGACATCCCCATGCCGCTCGTGACCTCGGGCGTCGAGCACGGCAACCTGCGCGAGCTCGCGCTCGCTCGCATGAAGGACTTGGGCTTGGTCTGCAACGACGTGCGCACGCGCGAGGTCGGCATCAAGAGCATCCACGACCAGACCGTGCCGGACCAGGTGGAGCTCGTGCGTCGCGACTACGTGGCGAACGGCGGCTGGGAGACCTTCCTGTCGTACGAGGACCCGCGCCAGAACATCCTGATCGGTCTGCTGCGGCTGCGCAAGGCGAGCGCCGCCGCGTTCCGCAGCGAGATCCCCGCCGGCTGCTCGATCGTGCGCGAGCTGCACGTCTACGGCTCGTCCGTGCCGATCCACTCGCGCGACCCGACCAAGTTCCAGCACCAGGGCTTCGGCACGCTGCTCATGGAGGAGGCCGAGCGCATCGCGGTCGAGGAGCACGAGTCCCACAAGATGGTCGTCATCTCGGGTGTCGGCACGCGCAACTACTACCGCAAACTCGGTTATGAACTCGACGGACCGTACATGTCCAAATATTTATAACCAGGTGGTGGTGATGGGTGAGCAGCAATGACTGCTTCCAGGCAAGAAAGACAATGGTCGTGTGATCGTATGTGTACATTGTTTGTTTTGTGATCTTTTTCATGCAGAGGCTCTCTCACTGCTCCAGTGTGTGGAGCTGCTCGGCGGCAGCGCGCTCCGCCATCTCCAGGAGCTCCCATGGGTCGACATCGAAGTCGAAATCCTCTCCGCCGTCGTCATCATCATCGTGATCACCAGTTGCGGCATGGCTATCGTGAGGGTCTTCTGGATGAGATCCAATATCAGTTGATAAACTCTCCCCCTCCTCCTCAGCTGATGGTGGTGGTGCTGTCTCAGTCGACAGGCGTTCGTTCTCGGTTTCAGCTGGGTGATGCTTCACTGAACCAGCCGGAGGTTGGCTTGCTTCAACAGCTGTCGCATCATCAGGGTCTTCCCAAGTCGCTCCAACGTCCTCGGCATCTCCTTCAGCAATAGCCACGGAATCGTCTGTCTCGACAGCCCCATGGACCTCATCGGATTGCGTTGTTGGCGATGCTTCATCTTCTCGAGGCTTAAACTTGACGAGAGCGTCTTGGCTGCCATCTGAACTCGACACGTCGACAGCTTCGCCGGAAGGTCTCAACATGATATCCAGCTCCCCACTTTCAGACGCGGTGAGCAGCGCGCGAGTTTCATCCACAGCACTGGCGATAGGGAGTTTGCTGTCTCCGCTCTCATTCACTGGATGATCTGAGTCACTCTCAACGGCGTCGACACTCAATTCAGGCTCAAGAGAAGCAGTCGTCTCTGCTGATTCTTCTTCCACCACGACGTCGCCGACAAAGTTTTGGACATCCACGGATCCCTCCAACGCATCCACAGCTACCACGTCTTCAGCGGTACTTGTTGCTGAATCTCGATCAACCTCCTGGATTGTTTCGGCAGTGACGAGCTCAATTTGGTCTGCTCCACCAAGCACAATCGGTTCCTCCTCACCACCTGGAGTGGTGGCCACTTGTGCAACAAATTCGGCGTCACGTGGCTCTTCAACCTCAGCGTTCTCGTCAGACTCAAAAGCACTGGATGACTCGTCCCCGTCACGACTGGGAGTGACGTGAGCCACTGCATCTGATAGATCGCTTTCCGCTGCTGGTCTCTCGTCAGTCCCCGACTTTGCGTCCTCAACACCGAACTCGAGCGACTCTTTCGTCTCGGGATAAGACATGTCGAACCCTTCTTGACGAACTTCAACTTCAACGATAGCAGCATCCACCCCCGCTGCTCGCTGCTCTTCTCCACTCTTGCTTTCCAGATCGTCCGTATGCTCAGTGTCAACGACAACGTCAGATTGCTCACTCACTACCGCCTCGCCCTCGCTTTCAGCAATCGCAGCAGTCTCCTCCTGGATGTTGTTCAGCAATGATTTGGAAGCTTGCGCGATTTTCGTTAACGCACTCTTCTTTCCTTTGTTGGAGTCGACTTCGAATGCCGTGGGCTTGTCCACTTCGCCTACGGAAGGAAGGATTCGCTCTCGCAACACGGTGAATTGGGTGGAAACTTCGTTGCCCACATCAGCAAGAGCCGACTGAATGACAGAGGTGTACTCTCTCGACATCTCGACAAGCGGCTTCGCATACTGGGTGTAGTATTCATGCACTGGAGCATCGATCACAAACGCATCAGCTGTTGCGCGTGAGAGCGGAAGCATCTTCGCCAGGTTGATGACATTGGTACTCGAATATCTGGAAAGCAGCTCATCTTCTCTCGCCACCCACTCGTTGCAGAAGCACTCCACTGGATACGACTGCGCCGAGTAGTCTTGAATCTTCCCAATCTGGAACTCTTCAAGATCCAAGGTCAACCTGAAACACGCCGCTGCGTTCCCCTCTTTGTCAGGTTGACTTGAGTATCGCTGTTTGTGGCATTCACGGGAATCCAACAGCACCAAACCAGCACTTCCAAGCGACAAAGCCGTGAATGATACGAGTGTACAGCGGGTAAGAAACGTCGAGATAAACCCTTTCTTCTTCTTGCTCGCGTGCGACTTGGTGGCGGTAGGAGGCGTCGCTTGACGGCTTGTCTTTTCCAAAGCAGAAAGACTTTCTTCCAGACGCTTCACGCTCAACACTCCGTACTTGGCTCTGAGAAAGCGAACAAGCTCTCGCTCTCGCCCAGCAAACTCTCTTGCAACCTGGGCAACATTCCGCAGCTTGTCCGGTTGGTGTTTCTGGTATAGCTCTCTCAATAGACTCTCCAGGGTGATTGGCTGCTCGGCAGAGTGGGGCTTCGATACTGCTGCATCCTTGTTGCCCTCCACAGACCCAGAAGAAGCAGGCGATGAGAATGCGGCTGCCGGCTTCTTTGCGTCGCTCTTTTCGCTGAAGTTGGCAAGCATAGACGGATGCCCAGTGCTGGGCTCGCCTTGGCGTCGGATCGGACTCGACTTGGTTCCACCATTGCACGCCGGATTGGAATCTCGCATCGGGAGTGGAGGCGCGTCAGTCTTGAGCGTAACAGCCCCGCCAGCAGGAACAAACGGCGTTTGTCGTCGCTGAGGTGCCACTCGTTGAGGACTACCGGGAGGAGACTGCTCGGAACTCTGGCTGGTAGGTGCGTATCTCGACTTCACATGATCTCCTTCTGAATCACGAAAAGTAGCAGCCACGAGAAGAGGCGGCGCAGCGCTATTCGAAGTTGACGAAGAAGCATCCGTCTCGATCTCACTGTCTTCCTCGATGCAGCTCACAACTGGAGGGTACGCGCGGTCATGAAAACCAGCAATTGGAAGAGGTTTTCCTGTTGGCGACACTTTCTGCGTTGGCACTTCTTCGCTCTTCACTAGGCTTGCCTTGACGTGGAGTCCTTGCTTTGTCTGACCTTGCTGCACGGATGACACCTCTTCAGCAGCAGCATGCAGGTGCTGCATTGGTGCTGGAGGAACCGCACTGGGTGGCATTGCTTGCGAATCTTGCGCCTGAAAAGCCTCAACTGCATGCAGCTCATGCTGATTTTGAGATGTATCGACATCGCCCACCACCAAACTTCCCTCGTAGCGGCGCTGGAGTGCGATCACTTTCTCCTTCCCGTAGCGACGAGTGAGTTCAGCGAAAAGTCGATCTTCGTGGTCGACATACCGCTTCCCGTACACTTCCGCCATGCGCATTTTTCCCTTGTCGAATTCAGAGAAGAAATCGGTCAAGAGCTTCTCGAGTGACACTGCCGTGCTCTCTGCTGTCGCTTTTGATAGTGACGCCTGCAAGTCATCGAGTAGGAGCAAAAAGTCAGATTCAGCATCGCGCAGTAAAAAAGGCGCTTGCGAGCACACAGTTCGCGCAAAACACAAGCAAAATGCTGAGTCTACATACCTTTCCCGACGAATGAGCCTGGGAGGGATACAATAGCTTCGGTGGGGTAGCAGAGGGTTCATCGGCAGTGGCACTCGACTCGTTGTTGCTCGTATCGTCGTGGGGCTGAGGTGGTTGCACTCGATGCATCGCTTTCGTTGGTGTGACCGATTTCCTTGGCGATGGATCCACGGCAGAGACGTGCTGAAGACTATCGTCGATCTCAGCAAGAGCGATCAAACTTCCATGCTCTCTGGAATCGACAATCGAGCTACTCATCTGCAGTTCGTAGTTTGGTGGAGGAGTCATCAGGTTGAGAGCTGCGTCCACCTGTTCCTCCGTTGTTGCTGATACTGATGGGTTGGGCGGAACCGCTGACACATTTTTTTCATTTTTTTCACACGCTGGACTGCGGATCACTTTTGTCGGAGACACGATGGATCTCAACACGTGAGCTTGGCTCGCACTGGTGGAGCTGGAAACGATCTCCGGCGCGAGTTGAGGCGATGAAGGCAAAAGATCCAAGTTGGATGGCGTGATGGTGAACATCGGTGGTGCGGCAGTCGCCAATGGCGAATTCGACCCAGACGACCACGGTTCCCACAATGGCTTTGCTAATCGCGGCGACGTAATGATCTCCTGCTTCTGGGCAACGGGCACGCTGTCAATACCAGCAGCAACAGCGCCTTGCTCACCATGCTGCTCTGCCCAATTACTTGAGCTCTCCGATACAAAAGCTTCTCCCTCACGGAAGCTGGATGCGCTTCGACTGGTCCGCATGACTTGGAGTTGTTGCTGTAAGTCAGAAACCTGGGCTTGAAGGTGGCGCATGAGCTGCTCCTGCTCTTGTATCCGAGTTCGCGCTTGCTCGCGGTCAAGCTCCACTCTCTGCATAGATTCTTGCAGCAAGCTGGCTTCCAACTGCGACGCCACGAGCTCCTGTTCGGCTTTCTGCTTTGTCTGCTCCAGTTGCACTCGAAGACTCGCGGCCGACTGGTGCAGCTCGCGAACATACTCAATCAGGTTGTTCAGGAACATTCGACTGGGAAGTAGCTTGGATGCAATCGAGCTGCTGCCACGCCGTTGCTGCTGCGGTGAAATGTGGCGCGTCTCTCTCAAAGCAGAAAACTGCTGCTTCCCGCTCGACTGGGACATCCGCGGACAGGACAGTGGCGCTGCGACTCCCTCGTCTTGACTTCTCTCTGCTACTTCTTCTTCATGCGAGTAGCGTCTGGTCGTCTCGCTTGCTCCATTGCTGAGCCCATTTCCTTGCGTCATGAGAACCGAAAGCCCCATCCGCACGCGCTGGGACGCACTCAGCTTGCTCTCGTCATCGTCATTGAAAGACTCAAACGCGGGGCTTCCAGAAGGCGTCTTGAGAGGCTCAACGCTCGTCTTCAGACGCTGAACCACCGGTGGCGAGGAAAGCACCTTTTGTGGCTCCACTGCCGACGCATTGGCAGCAATCTCTGTGCTTACAGGATCACCACGTACGATGCCATTCACATGAGCAAATGGCGCTCGCACAGCCAGTGGAGTCATAGGAGGCGGTGCAACACCATTCTTGGACGTTCTCGGTGCACAGAATCCAGAAAGTGGGCTTGCTCGACGAGGACTTGTCGGATCACTGACTGCTGGTGGTGGCGGAATCGTCCCACTGTGATCAACGCCATTCGTGTCAGCCTGAGTATCAGCTCCAGCACTCCAGTGCGTCTCGATCATCGGAAGAAGCGGCTTCTTCTTAGGCTGCACAGTGACAACATACAAAATAGCGCACACAGTCAATCCATGCAAGCACAGCATCAAGAGCATCGCTCGCAGCACGCACCTCGTAGCGTCCTATCCGCGATGGCGTTTGCTTGCCCACCTCTTTCTCTCTAACGCTGGTGGTCTGCAACTGCGTAGTCCCTGGTGTTGTGCGGGTTCGAAAGTGCACACTCTTCGTTCCAGCCGACGGGATCCCCGATCGAGGCTGTGGCTGCGGTTGGTGGTGCGACTTCACATCGCCGTCGTCGTGTTCGTGTGGGTTTGCCCATACAACCGCACTCGCATCCACAGCTCCTTTCCCCACCTCTTTCCCATGTGAGAGCTCGTGCAGCTCCAGACGCGGCGGCGCCACCATCGCCATCACCGTCGTGCCGTTCGCGACTGCCGCCATATCGGGCGACGACGACGCCGACGACGAAACGGACGCCGGGTAGCTCATCTGCTCTGTGCTGCTGCTGCTCCTGTGTGTCGCCAGCAGCTCTGCTTCGTCGTTCGAGTGGAGTCGCGAGCGACAACGCGACACCGGCACTGGCAGCTTCGACTGGTGGCTCACCATTGGTCCATGGACGGCGCTGCTGCTTCTGGCAGTGGCCAGTGGCGGTGGTGGCGGTGGTGGTGGTGGCGGTAGTGGCAGCTTGCTCGCCATGCTGCTGCTTGAGGTTCGTTTATACTCGAATGTGTGTGCGTGGCGTTCTTTTTGGTCTTGAGGGAATAAGCATTGCGCATTTTATGACGCGACGTCTCCGCTAAAGTACGTTGGGTGAGCGAAACGGCTTTGCCCCAGTTTGACTGACATGCTCGATAGTGACATGGTGGATTTTAGCACAAGAATCGCAAAGAATGAAGGTGATCTGACACTTCTACATCGAGGTGCTTGGGTGCCAGCGTAACCCTCTGTGTGATGGGTGAAGGGTTGTGCTGGTGGTTACACTGATGATGACTGCAATTTGCAATGCGAGATGGAGTTTTCTCAGTTCGTGACCTCGTGAGACTGCATGGCGCGCGCTGCTTGTGGCGGCGCTGGAGACAGACAGACTCTGACAATGCGTCGAACGTACTGTATCCGATACCTCGTGGAAGAAGTGGCCTGCAGCGCCGTGTGAGCGTCGTCATGTGACGCATGTGAGCCGAGCAAACAAGTGACATGCAGGTTGTCGTTGCGCGACTGCATTCGTGTCGCTCACGGTACGCTCGCGTTCTGCAGCAGCTGGAAGACATGTCCAGATGAGGAGGAGCGCACACACACGACGAAGCGGTTGCAGTCGGCTGATCTGGAAAAAGATACTGCGGGTCCAGAGGAGCTCTCCCATCGCCCTGACCACTCGCTCGCTCTTCTCCGCAACAGCGACGTGCACCAGATTCCCAGTGGCGAACCAGAACCGCCAATTCGGGTACTTTACCATCGCCGCACGCTCGAGCTCGATCACCAGGAACGGCCATCCAGACATGAAGCTGGCGATGTGGCGGAAAAGAGCACCAAACGCCAACACTTTGACAATCGCATTCTGCCGCTCTCTGGGTGGCACATGCGGAGGTTCTGTCTCTTGGACACCACTGCTGCTTGTGCTGCTCATTTGGGACTTGAGAACTGGCCGAGAAAACGTGAACGCAACACAGATAGGGAGGACAATGAGAAGAGAACGGAATGGCCACTTCGCCTCAAAGCTCATGCTCTTCCAGGTTATCCTCGATGTGCACAGCGAGCAGTGACTGAGACCGGCCAAAGACTCGATCTCCTCCAGCCTTGTTCGCACTAATACTCGCAGCTGCTTGCTGCTGATACGCATCGGATCCAAATGCACTCGCAAGTCCTCTGCTCTGCTGCTCTGCTGCAGTAAAAGCCGTCCAGTCTTGAGCACTGAAGCTGGTCAGAGAAGCACTGCTGCTGCTGCTGTTGTTGTTGATGCAGAGCCAATCCGCACTGAGCTCCTCGTGCCCATGCTGCAAGAGCGTGTGGATACTCGTGCTCGGGAAACTCAGTGCCCTCAGCAGATTCCGCAGCCGACGCTCGAGAGGAGGAGAAGCCTGGTCATCGTCCGCTCGATTACCTCGGCTCAGACCATCCAGTGCCGTCAGCTCTTTCTCGAACTGCGGGAAAAAAGTGTCGAGAATGCTGTGAATGTTCATCAGACACAGCGCCATCAACTCGCAGTCTTCCTCCTTCGAATCATCACCGTAACCGTCCAGATAACCTCCATTGTGCTTGAGCGTGGTGGATGGAGCTTGGGGCTCATAGGAGCTCTGGAGCGCCGAGGAAGTTGCGATCGTGTACAGGAGCATCTCGTACTGCCTTAGTTGCGGCCGCTCGAGCATTTCTCGCCGCTCCTCATCTCCGCGGAGCAGCACGTAGTCGTCACCACTCGCTTGCTGCTGACTGTGCTGAGACCTCAAATCCCAACGCTGTGCCAAAAGCGTGAAATCGTTGGCAATCTCGATCCGTCGTTCCCGCTCCTCACTGTCTGGACACACACCAAAGACGTCGTCATCTCCAAAAAGCAGCGCTGGTCCAACGAAATGGTTGAAAAACACCAGGTGCACCGCGCGCAACAGCGAAAGTGAGGGCTCTGCGCGGCTCAATGGCTCAGCTCCAAACAGCTTCACACAGCCACGACAGAGAATCACAATCTCCACCGGCAAGTCCACAATCGCGAGACTCATCTTCTCAAGC
The DNA here is from genome assembly GCA_023333815.1 of Globisporangium recalcitrans. Classification (NCBI taxonomy): domain Eukaryota; phylum Oomycota; class Peronosporomycetes; order Pythiales; family Pythiaceae; genus Globisporangium; species Globisporangium recalcitrans. Next base: position 106,427 of record JAASFO010000004.1, read on the forward strand.
AGCACGCTGAGGAGATCGTCATGTCTGCTGTTGCCAACACTAACACTGGCTCCACCATCAATCTTGAGGTTCGTTGCATCATCACTGACAGGAGTGGACACGAACCGCTTGAGCCAGTGCTTGCCAATATGCCGACAGAAGAACGCCAGAGCCGTGCCAGCGCAGCTCGGCGCACCCAGAAAAGCTCGGTGCAATTCATCCATCTGGGTTCGGTTACTCCCCGTGAGCCCTCCCTCTTGTTCAAACTCAAGCACCATCAACCGGAACACAAAGCGAGTCGCTTGTCGCTTCGTCTCCAGCACTGGAATCAAGCTGCGCAGACAGAAAACCCTGAGCTGCGCGCCGCCATTCTCAGAGCTCTCGCCGCAAGGCAAGCAGCGCATCAAGCAAGTCGCGCACGCCAGGTTCGGCTCGAGGATCATATCCGCGATGTCCATGATCAGCATCGAGTACTCATAGTCGTTCTGAGCCACTTGGTGCAGAAACCGGGTCTGCTCGGCTTCACACTTCCTGCGGCGCTGCTCTCTTGCGCGACTGCAGCAGCAGCAAAAGCCCGACTTAAAGCACGACGCGTTCGTGATGAGCACGCAGACAAGCACACTGACGATCAACGTCCAGATGAAGTCTAGCACCTGGTCCATGACCATGTGCGCGAGCTTCTCGGTCGTCTCCGCAAAGCCGCCGACCACCAGCGGCGGGTAGTCGACAGAATACGTGGCTTCCGATTCTTTGCTCACTGGCTCGTAACTCCTGCCATCGACGCGCTTGATTTTGACGATAAACTTTGCGCGATGGGGCGTCGTCCAGCTCGTGGTCCAGTCGGTGAACGTCATGCTCGACAGCGCTTGCTGCATCGCTTTCTTCTTGCCCAGCACGATGATGTGCGACGGCGTGTGGATCATGTGCTGCATGTAAAACAGCAGCCTCTTGTCGTCCACTTCGTCTTCATCGCCCATTTTTTCCTGCTCTGCTGTCCGGTTCGGGTCAATACTGCGCGCAAGCAAACAGGGGCGAGTGAGGTTGCAAAACTTCATCAAATCGTCGTTGTTGACGTCGACACCCAAATCGAACCTCGAGAACCCGTCTTTCGCCTTCACGGTCACCTGGTAGAGCCCCTCGTAGAGCGCGTCTGGGTCGTCAAAGTGCACGGGGGTGTGCACAGACTCGCTCAGCGACTGGTTTGCGACAAAGTGCGTCGGTGGGACGAGAATGAGCTCGTCTGGTTCACTCACCACCTGGATCTGGATCACGCGCGGTCGAAGCGCATCGAAGGGCAGCAAGCGAAGTGAAGAAGCAGAAGAAGAGCTGCGAGCTGAAGAGACTGCGGTCGCAGCAGACGATCGATCCAAAGCCAAGAACTCAATGTGCTCTGACATGTTCTCCGGCTCGAACGCAAAGGAGTCGAGACCGAAGCTTGTGGGCTGCGCTGACATTGTCTCATTCGCCTGTGGCAGCATGTTGTAGTAGTCACGCTCGGGAATGTACACCAGCCTTCCGTTCATATCGTCGACGACTCGGTTCGCATTGCTAATCTTCTTCCCAATTCTGTACACACCAGCCGAGCTCGAATTGTTGTCGACAGATCTACTGCCACTATCAACACCAGCACCGCCCACACCTCCACCTTTCTCGGCTTCGTGGAACTGGTAGAGAGTTCCGTGCTGCGGAAAATCGGTGATGCGAAACTTCGCGCGCGCATCCAAAAGTCCAATCAGCGGCTCGATTTCAGCGAGCGCCACGACAATCGACGAGTCTTCTTTCAGCTGCACGATCTTGAGGCAATTCGAGTCATTTCGGCTGCGCTGCTGCTGTCCATTGGTGGTTTTGTTCACTGTGAACCTCACAGCTGCAACATCAGAGTACACGCCAGCCTCGCCGTCATTCAGCCGATACCAAAAGTCATCGACGATGATTTCCGAGGCATGATCTTCTCCACCTGGACTGCCAGCATCCACTGCACTATCTCGATCTTGCCCCCAGCCACCGTACACGTACACGAGACTCGTGGAGAAAGAGCCGTTGGCGATGTCATCAAGCGCGATCCGGTACATCTCCAACTTGCTCGTGTCGTACCCAATGATCGGGAGCAGCAACGACTCATTCTGACTCGCCAAGTGGCGATCGTACAGTTTCCCAAACCGCGGCAAGCGAGTCACTTTGACAAACTGCTGAGGCGGTTGTGGTGGCACATCTGAACGCAGTGCAACAAGTGACAAATCGAGCGCATCGGTCATCTGATCAAAGAAACTCTTCGTCGTCTTCTCCTTGTCATCACCTTCGGTCTTGTTGACGGGTGGAGGAGGACTCCCATCGCTGTCTTCGCCATTCAGATCCAATGCAATGGGAAGCCCAGCGCCTGTGATCCCCACTCGCTGCTCAGCAAACAGTGGACGCGGCGCGTCATTCACAGCTTTCACGGAAATGCTGATTGTCGCTACCGCCGAGCCGTTCAGTCGCCTTCCCGTGGTCGACTTGTAGATCCCGAATGTAATGTCTGAGTACGCTCTTCGACGCCGCGAGAACGCGACTGGGTTCGGCAGCGGCAGGTTCTCGTTGTTCTGGTCCAAGTTTGGCTGGAAGTAGACCTTCTTCTGGTACTGGATTGGCAACTCTCGAAAACTTGCCATATTCTCACTCGTGACAACCGTTTTGTTCGGATAGAGCATCAGTTTCCCAAACTCGGGCAGCGCGCGAAGCTCGAGCCGGACGTCGTCGTACACTGAGTGCAGCTGCACGAGGTCGAGCAGCACGACCTCGTCTTCCTGGATGCGCAGATCCTGAATCAGAGTCGGCATGGGTCGAAATGGACCCAAGTGAGTCCAGCTGCGGTTGTCGATTTCTTTAGGCGTGAGCGGCTTCCTGTAGATCGCAAAGTGGAACAGATCAAAGCTTGACGACATCTGCGCACTCGGGTACGGCTCACGCATCGACGCATTGTTCTGCTCCTCAACCGCAGCGTGGAAGATCTGCTCAATGCGGGACATCTGAGGCTCTTCGACCACGGGCTGCATCTCGCGCAGCATGTTTATCACATGATCAACCATTTTGCCGCCGTTCTTGATCAGGAAGTCCCGGAGCCTGCCCCGCAGGTACGCGAGTGGGGTATCCTCGTTCACCGGCGGGAGCTCGACGCCAAAGAGCTTCAGCGAGAACGATTTATCACCCAGGATGCGCATCGCCTCGGGGATCCGCGGTCCCTTGATGCTCATGAGCTTGTCCAACAGCGTGCTGCGGAGTCGCTCGGTCGCATTTTTGGCCATGTCTTCGCTGCTGAGGGGTCGGAACTTGCGCACTGGTGCTGCGCCTCGACGCTCCTTTGGAGAGCTCACATTGTGTGGGCTATTGCCAATGAACAGCCGCAGGTTGCCCGTGATGCTCTCGCGGTGTAATCGAGTCTCATACGGCGGGTTGTGCTGCGCTGGCGCTCGGCAATGCACTTCCTCCAGCGTCACGGGGTCCATGAAGGTCATCTGGAACTCGGTCTTCCACATGAACTTGGTGCTCGCCGGGTCGATCGTGACTGCGATGTACACGGGCGGATTGTCATCTATACTTTCCCTTGGCTCGGGGAAGCGGCATGTCTTCTGGTTGCCGTCGATGATCGTATTCTCGAACGAGGAGATGAGCAGCTGCTCGTAGCACGTGCCGCTCTTGTCCAGCTCTTGCATCGGCAGGTAGTACACGAGCACGAGCATCCTGTCTCTGTTGACGTCGACGCGGAAGCCCGGGTCGATGCAGCCATCGTAGACGTTTGCGATACTGAAAAGCGTCATGCCGCCATTCTCATTGGCGCTAGCACTCTCATTCTGGGAAGAGTGGTGGCGTCGAAGCACCATCTCGAACGTCACGCCGCCAGTCCTCTTGTCACCACTGCTCTCGCCCTCCGATCGACTCACATCCACTATAGACGTGTAAAAGTCCTGCGCAGACGCGAAACCCGTCGATGCGATTTGCACACGCGTCGAGTCTCCTTCCGAGTCTTTTGCAATGCGCACACCAAGTTGATGCGAATGAGCTGCGGAATTCAAACTGGTCACGAGCGTCGAGTCGAATTGCAGATCTCCAAACGGACACGCGCTGGGCAAGTGACTCTCGTAGGAGACTTGAGCGCTGCTGCTACTACTATTGCTGCTAGCGAGTGCGGTCGAAGTCTTGGACTCGTCGAATGTGTAGAGACACAGGGGCGAGAGCTGCTTTCTGTTCTCCAGGAAGCGCGAGATCTGCTCGCGGCGCGCCACTCGCTCACCAGCGCCATCTCCACGCGAGCTTGATGCATCGAGCACTGCCAGCACCAGCATCAGCATCAGCAGCTTGAGCTTGAGACTGAGCTTGAGACTGAGCTTGGCCATGAGCGGCGCGTGCGTCCTGCCCAGCCCACGCGACGACGGTGAGCGCTCTCGTGTCGCCATCGTCACTTCGCGCTCTCTTGGACGCTCTTGAGGTTGCTACCGGTTCAACAAGCAACGAGCCTGGGGATAGCGAGAAGCGTGGCAATGCGTCGAGCCATCGTGGCGCTCTTTCTCGCTTTCATCGATCTTCTTATTCGCATGAGCTTTCAGTTTCTTCTTGTTTGTCAAACTGTGAATGATCTGGGTTGATGGGTGGACACCTCGCATGCAAAATAGTAGGGTCAATTTATGCGTGAAAGTGAGCAGCCTTTGAAAAATGATAGTGGGGTTTAGACAGGGTATTCTATTGAGTAGGGTTCATTTGGGTTCATCATCGTGAAGGACACAATCAATCGCGTTGTGTCAGTCAGTCCGCAATCAACACAACTGGAGAAGCAGCAAGAAGCTCAAATGGCGGCGCTGCTGGGCAACGTGCACCACCACTGGCGCGACCCGATGCAGTTCCTGTTCGTGGCCATGGGAGTCGTGGGCCGCAGCGCCATGCTCTTCATGCGCTGCGCCGGCGTGGCCTTCGTCTGTCTCGGCATGAGTGCGTGCACTGAATGGCAAAGCGCTGTCGTTTTTCTTCCTTCCTTCTTGAGCAGATCAGATGCGAACCCCCGCATTATTGACGCGCTATCTCTCTCTGAAATCGGCTTCTTGTGTGTGTGTGCTCCTGTTTGCAGCACTGATCTTCGCAGTCGGGGCCGTGTTTGCGTACGCGATCATCCCGCTCATGGCCGAGACGACACTGCAGGTGCGTTTAGAGCGTGAGCGATGCGGGGCTGTGAGAAGCGAAGAGTGCTTATTTACCTTGCTTTCTTTCTGTGCTTGTCCTTGTGTGCTGTGGTATGCAGCTCGCGATGCACATTTCCGCGACAGTGTGGCTGCTCTTCAATATTTATTTCAACTACGCGCTCTGCATCGCGACAGATCCGGTGAGTCCATGCTTGTCCGCGCTCACTACGGCACCGTCGACAGTCAACGAACAGCAACTGATGTTCTGTTCTGTTTCATTATGTGCTGTGCGGAATGGAAGGGAACTGTGCGGAAAGCTACGCGGCAACAGGTGCTTGCCGATGATTCTGGTGATGCCAGTGGCAGCGACAACGAAGAGGAAGAGCAGCGAGATGACGCAGACGACGACGATGCGGGGCTGTTGCCGCGCGCGCGCCGCAATCCACGCGCCAGCAACACCAGCAGTGAGGCGGAAGTAGCGCCAAATACGCCTCGCCTACAGATCTTCGCGAACCCAGACGCCCGCAGGAACATCAGCATGACGTACTGCCGCACGTGTCGCATCTTTCGCCCCGTGCGCGCGCACCACTGCGGCGTCTGCAACAAGTGCATCGACCACATGGACCACCACTGTCCGTGGGTGAACAACTGCGTCGGCAAGGACAACTACCGGGTGAGTTTGTACCGCTTTGTGGTGCTGCAGTGTTGGTGGTTTTGCTGCTGTGTGCAAGTTGCTAATCGCCTTGGGGATCATGCGTCATCGCTTGTGTGCGGTAGTACTTTGTGTGCTTCCTGTTTTGGCTCACTGTGGGCTGCTGCTATGCGGCGTACATGGCTTTCCCCGCAGCGTACGGAGAGCTTTCTCCAGCTCAGTTCGACAAGGTATGCTTGGTTGGAAAAGCTGTGCAGCATGACGGAATGAACAACCAGTGTGTGGTGGCATTCGCACTGACGTCTCTGGTGTATGTGTCTCCTAATGCAACTTCAAAACCAACAGCTCGTCAACCTGCTTAGCCTCTCTGCGCTGCAAAGCGCGCGCGTAGCTCCTGCGAAATACCTGCAGTTTGTATTCTGCATCGCGGTGTCAGCAGGCGTCGCAGTCTCCATTCTCGGCGGCTGGCACTTGTACCTGATTTCAACAGCACAGGCAAGAAAAGAAAACGCCAGCGCAGGCACAAACTGTGAGGGTACTAATTGTCATGTTTTGATGAACCTTTTTGTAGACATCGGTCGAGTACCAGATCAACCGGTCGAGTCGAAACCGGCGCCAGAACGGCGGCAAAGCTGTGAGTCCGTACACAGCCGGGAGTGTCCATGCGAACTGGGAGCTGGTGTTTGGGGAATGCAGTTTCAAGATCCTGTCGCTGCTCCCGAGCACTGCGCGTGCTCCCCACACCAGCACCAGCACCAGGAAGAGATTCTCGGACCCGACGATCGTGTACGACTCGCACAACCCCACCTTCACGCCACCTGACGCACTTGTTTGACAAAGCGACCCGATATGAAAATGAACAATACCCGAGGATGCAAAGGTGTGACGCTTGTGCGTGCATCTATATAGTTTATCTATTCAATTTGTGCCTGCCAGACAGACCTGCATCAAAGAGCGGTTCGACGACCTCGTGGAAACGCAACATTGTCTATTGCTGACGACGCGCAAAGATGTACGTGCAGTAAATATCGCTCATTTCGTTGAAGTGCAAGTGGAAAAGCTCGACTGCCGCGTCGTCGCCGACGAGCGGGTTCGCCTTGTACGAGTCCGGCACGACCTGAACCTCGCACGAGAACCCACGCGCCTCCATCGCGTCCTTGAACTCGACGAGCGAGTGACGCGCCTGGGACGCCACGTGGATGAACTTGCCGCCGTCCTGCCTCACGAGTCCGTCGACAACGTTCACCAGCACTGGCACGATCTCCTGGTGGTACACGAGGTCCGAACCAATGAGCACATCGAATTTGCTGCTGTTGTCGCTGGTCTGCGGCCATGTCTCCGGCTTCGCCCAGTCGATCGCAGCGACCTCGAGCGAGCGTCTGCGGCTGGCTTCCAGTTCGCGCTGCGCGCGGATTTCTTTGCAATCGACCTTGTGCTTCTTCCAGGCTTTCTTCTGGCACTCGCGCGAGCAGTACTCGGCTGTTCGGCAGCCGCCGCACTTCATCAATTTGCCCTCTGGGTTGTCAGCTGTGAAGCGCTGCGCGGTGCTGCAGTGCGAGCAGCCCGACACCTTTTCTTCGTCGACATCGTTGCCATGTCCACCCTCTGGCTCACTGCTGTTCTTCGCGGTGGTCGTCTTGTTCAGCGCGACATTGTGCTCCAAGTTGCGGAGCGTGTGGTCGAAAAGGTCCGAGAGCACGACGCGGGACGCCTTGGTGTACAGGAACGACGCGATGCCGCTGACACCGCAGCCAGATCCGAGCTCACACACCTGTTTGCCGCCAAACTCGCCCGCGTGGTCGACGATCCAGCGACTGAGGATCAACGATGCCGACCAGATGGACACGCCCGTGATGTCTTCCTCCGCGGTCGTGCCGAACGCGTCTTTCGTCCAGTCGAGCGCCAACTCGCGCGCCTTGAGCACCGGGAGAGACTCGTCAAAGCCAAACTCCAGCACTGTCTCCTGAACGATCTTCGGCGAGCTTCCGTCGTCTCCTTCTCTGGATTCGTCGTCCTCGTCCACCTCTTCTTCGCGGATGCTGGCGTTGTCCATCATCGATCCAGCAACGAGACGCTCTTCCGTCGCAGACGTGTGCTCCAACAGCGCAGACACTACGTGGACAACAAGGACATCGTCAGTCAAACGCAGCCGCTACAAGTGCGCAAGTCACATGGAGATCGCGATGCCCGAAACGTACAAATCTCCGGGTCGTCGCTTTGGAAAGCCTCGGTGACCGACCCGCGACCGAATCCGTTCTGCGCGAGCACGTCAATGTCCGCGATGCCTTCGAGCAGCAGCTTCACGCACGCCAAGTGTCGGTTCTGCACCGCCCAGTCTGCCATACCGCAGTGGCCACACAACAGCAATACACCAGCGCGTTAGAGCACACACTTTCTCCATTACAACGATGGAACCAGTCAAGTCATGCACATCGAAGAGCTACTCACGCAGTGGGTAGTTCCCGTTCGCATTTGGCACGTGACGAGCTCCGTGGGCGATCAGGACCTTCACGCAATCAGCGTGGCCGTTCGCGCATGCTGCAGAGCATAACATCACAAGCAGTCATCAGTGTGAGCGACACCACCCACCGAGGCAGCGATGCGAGCGTGATTGAGATCGTGTCTTGCGTGTTTCGCACCCATGTGCAGCGGCGTGTTCTTAGTGTCGTCCTGCACGAAGTTGACGAGCGCGTCCTGCTTCTCAGGCGTCGCGGCCTCCGCCAGCAGCTCGCGGATCTCGTCGTCATCGCCGAAGCGCGCGCTCGTGAGCACAGACTGGAGACTCATCGCTTTCCTTCTCGATTGCGCTGTTCCTGCTTGACTTGGATGGCTCTGCAAGTTTAGAGCCATCCAACTCAAACAGAAAGCAGCGGAAGGTTGCGCGAACGTTGTGGCAAGAAGTACGCGGTCATTGGTAGAAATCAACATGCTGGTAAAAATGATATTCTCACCAATCGAGTCGCCTTCTTGATCAAACTTGTGAGTGACATCTCGACAGACTGGAGCTTCAACTTGACTGAAGTCATGCGAGGAGAGCTCCACATCCAGAAGCAGCGATTTACAAGTGCTGTCGAGTGTGCACTCTTGTTGGGGACAATGGCAAGACTGCGCGTGACCTACCTTGCGTGACTGTGGCGTTCCCAGCCAGTGGGGCATGACAAACGACACGAATGTTCGAGGGTTACTCACGTGTCCATCTGAGCAAGACACATTTCTTCAATCATCCGGCATCGCAGTCGCAAAGGGGATTACTGACAAGCTCAGCAGCCAAGGCTACGACACCATCCCTCCCGGACAGTCGCAC